>JAWNNM010000606.1:0-15219 GCA_035044965.1 Lordiphosa andalusiaca
AATTTCCTGACCTAGGATGAGTGTATCATCCAAAGTCGAAATTCAAAGTGAAATGCATTTACCGAAATATGCACTTTCCATGGATTAGTGTTAAATGGCAACATGATTTATACTCTACCTTACCGGCATTTTTCAAAAATCGATGACAGGTACCATTTCCTGACCTAGGATGAGTGTATCATCCAAAGTCGAAATTCAAAGTGAAATGCATTTACCGAAATATGCACTTTCCATGGATTAGTGTTAAATGGCAACATGATTTCTATTCTACCTTACCGGCATTTTTCAAAAATCGATGACAGGTACCATTTCCTGACCTAGGATGAGTGTATCATCCAAAGTCGAAATTCAAAGTGAAATGCATTTACCGAAATATGCACTTTCCACTTTGAATTTCGACTTTGGATGATACACTCATCCTAGGTCAGGAAATGGTACCTGACATCGATTTTTGAAAAATGCCGGTAAGGTAGAATAGAAGTCATTGTTGCCATTTAACACCAATCCATGGAAAGTGCATATTTCGGTAAATGCATTTCACTTTGAATATCGACTTTGGATGATACACTCATCCTAGGTCAGGAAATGGTACCTGACATCGATTTTTGAAAAATGCCGGTAAGGTAGAATAGAACTCATGTTGCCATTTAACACTAATCCATGGAAAGTGCATATTTCGGTAAATGCATTTCACTTTGAATATCGACTTTGGATGATACACTCATCCTAGGTCAGGAAATGGTACCTGACATCGATTTTTGAAAAATGCCGGTAAGGTAGAATAGAACTCATGTTGCCATTTAACACTAATCCATGGAAAGTGCATATTTCGGTAAATGCATTTCACTTTGAATATCGACTTTGGATGATACACTCATCCTAGGTCAGGAAATGGTACCTGACATCGATTTTTGAAAAATGCCGGTAAGGTAGAATAGAACTCATGTTGCCATTTAACACTAATCCATGGAAAGTGCATATTTCGGTAAATGCATTTCACTTTGAATATCGACTTTGGATGATACACTCATCCTAGGTCAGGAAATGGTACCTGACATCGATTTTTGAAAAATGCCGGTAAGGTAGAGTAGAAATCATGTGTGCCATTTAACACCAATCCATGGAAAGTGCATATTTCGGTAAATGCATTTCACTTTGAATATCGACTTTGGATGATACACTCATCCTAGGTCAGGAAATGGTACCTGACATCGATTTTTGAAAAATGCCGGTAAGGTAGAATAGAACTCATGTTGCCATTTAACACCAATCCATGGAAAGTGCATATTTCGGTAAATGCATTTCACTTTGAATATCGACTTTGGATGATACACTCATCCTAGGTCAGGAAATGGTACCTGACATCGATTTTTGAAAAATGCCGGTAAGGTAGAATAGAACTCATGTTGCCATTTAACACTAATCCATGGAAAGTGCATATTTCGGTAAATGCATTTCACTTTGAATATCGACTTTGGATGATACACTCATCCTAGGTCAGGAAATGGTACCTGACATCGATTTTTGAAAAATGCCGGTAAGGTAGAATAGAACTCATGTTGCCATTTAACACCAATCCATGGAAAGTGCATATTTCGGTAAATGCATTTCACTTTGAATATCGACTTTGGATGATACACTCATCCTAGGTCAGGAAATGGTACCTGACATCGATTTTTGAAAAATGCCGGTAAGGTAGAGTAGAAATCATTGTGCCATTTAACACCAATCCATGGAAAGTGCATATTTCGGTAAATGCATTTCACTTTGAATATCGACTTTGGATGATACACTCATCCTAGGTCAGGAAATGGTACCTGACATCGATTTTTGAAAAATGCCGGTAAGGTAGAATAGAACTCATGTTGCCATTTAACACTAATCCATGGAAAGTGCATATTTCGGTAAATGCATTTCACTTTGAATATCGACTTTGGATGATACACTCATCCTAGGTCAGGAAATGGTACCTGTCATCGATTTTTGAAAAATGCCGGTAAGGTAGAGTAGAAATCATTGTGCCATTTAACACCAATCCATGGAAAGTGCATATTTCGGTAAATGCATTTCACTTTGAATATCGACTTTGGATGATACACTCATCCTAGGTCAGGAAATGGTACCTGACATCGATTTTTGAAAAATGCCGGTAAGGTAGAATAGAACTCATGTTGCCATTTAACACTAATCCATGGAAAGTGCATATTTCGGTAAATGCATTTCACTTTGAATATCGACTTTGGATGATACACTCATCCTAGGTCAGGAAATGGTACCTGACATCGATTTTTGAAAAATGCCGGTAAGGTAGAATAGAACTCATGTTGCCATTTAACACTAATCCATGGAAAGTGCATATTTCGGTAAATGCATTTCACTTTGAATATCGACTTTGGATGATACACTCATCCTAGGTCAGGAAATGGTACCTGACATCGATTTTTGAAAAATGCCGGTAAGGTAGAGTAGAAATCATTGTGCCATTTAACACTAATCCATGGAAAGTGCATATTTCGGTAAATGCATTTCACTTTGAATATCGACTTTGGATGATACACTCATCCTAGGTCAGGAAATGGTACCTGACATCGATTTTTGAAAAATGCCGGTAAGGTAGAATAGAACTCATGTTGCCATTTAACACCAATCCATGGAAAGTGCATATTTCGGTAAATGCATTTCACTTTGAATATCGACTTTGGATGATACACTCATCCTAGGTCAGGAAATGGTACCTGACATCGATTTTTGAAAAATGCCGGTAAGGTAGAGTAGAAATCATTGTGCCATTTAACACCAATCCATGGAAAGTGCATATTTCGGTAAATGCATTTCACTTTGAATATCGACTTTGGATGATACACTCATCCTAGGTCAGGAAATGGTACCTGACATCGATTTTTGAAAAATGCCGGTAAGGTAGAATAGAACTCATGTTGCCATTTAACACTAATCCATGGAAAGTGCATATTTCGGTAAATGCATTTCACTTTGAATATCGACTTTGGATGATACACTCATCCTAGGTCAGGAAATGGTACCTGACATCGATTTTTGAAAAATGCCGGTAAGGTAGAGTATGAAAGTCATATGTGCCATTTGAACACCCAATCCATGGAAAGTGCATATTTCGGTAAATGCATTCACTTTGAATATCGACTTTGGATGATACACTCATCCTAGGTCAGGAAATGGTACCTGACATCGATTTTTGAAAAATGCCGGTAAGGTAGAATAGAAATCATGTTGCCATTTAACACCAATCCATGGAAAGTGCATATTTCGGTAAATGCATTTCACTTTGAATATCGACTTTGGATGATACACTCATCCTAGGTCAGGAAATGGTACCTGACATCGATTTTTGAAAAATGCCGGTAAGGTAGAGTAGAAATCATGTTGCCATTTAACACTAATCCATGGAAAGTGCATATTTCGGTAAATGCATTTCACTTTGAATATCGACTTTGGATGATACACTCATCCTAGGTCAGGAAATGGTACCTGTCATCGATTTTTGAAAAATGCCGGTAAGGTAGAGTATAAATCATTGTGCCATTTAACACCAATCCATGGAAAGTCAATGTGCCATTTAAAATCCCCATGGAAAGTGCATATTTCGGTAAATGCATTTCACTTTGAATATCGACTTTGGATGATACACTCATCCTAGGTCAGGAAATGGTACCTGACATCGATTTTTGAAAAATGCCGGTAAGGTAGAATAGAAATCATGTTGCCATTTAACACTAATCCATGGAAAGTGCATATTTCGGTAAATGCATTTCACTTTGAATATCGACTTTGGATGATACACTCATCCTAGGTCAGGAAATGGTACCTGACATCGATTTTTGAAAAATGCCGGTAAGGTAGAGTAGAAATCATGTGCCATTTAACACTAATCCATGGAAAGTGCATATTTCGGTAAATGCATTTCACTTTGAATATCGACTTTGGATGATACACTCATCCTAGGTCAGGAAATGGTACCTGTCATCGATTTTTGAAAAATGCCGGTAAGGTAGAGTAGAAATCATTGTGCCATTTAACACCAATCCATGGAAAGTGCATATTTCGGTAAATGCATTTCACTTTGAATATCGACTTTGGATGATACACTCATCCTAGGTCAGGAAATGGTACCTGACATCGATTTTTGAAAAATGCCGGTAAGGTAGAATAGAACTCATGTTGCCATTTAACACTAATCCATGGAAAGTGCATATTTCGGTAAATGCATTTCACTTTGAATATCGACTTTGGATGATACACTCATCCTAGGTCAGGAAATGGTACCTGACATCGATTTTTGAAAAATGCCGGTAAGGTAGAATAGAAATCATTGTGCCATTTAACACTAATCCATGGAAAGTGCATATTTCGGTAAATGCATTTCACTTTGAATATCGACTTTGGATGATACACTCATCCTAGGTCAGGAAATGGTACCTGTCATCGATTTTTGAAAAATGCCGGTAAGGTAGAGTAGAAATCATTGTGCCATTTAACACCAATCCATGGAAAGTGCATATTTCGGTAAATGCATTTCACTTTGAATATCGACTTTGGATGATACACTCATCCTAGGTCAGGAAATGGTACCTGACATCGATTTTTGAAAAATGCCGGTAAGGTAGAATAGAACTCATGTTGCCATTTAACACTAATCCATGGAAAGTGCATATTTCGGTAAATGCATTTCACTTTGAATATGACTTGGTGCCATTCTATCCATGGAAAGTGCATATTTCGGTAAATGCATTTCACTTTGAATATCGACTTTGGATGATACACTCATCCTAGGTCAGGAAATGGTACCTGTCATCGATTTTTGAAAAATGCCGGTAAGGTAGAGTAGAAATCATTGTTGCCATTTAACACCAATCCATGGAAAGTGCATATTTCGGTAAATGCATTTCACTTTGAATATCGACTTTGGATGATACACTCATCCTAGGTCAGGAAATGGTACCTGACATCGATTTTTGAAAAATGCCGGTAAGGTAGAATAGAAATCATGTTGCCATTTAACACTAATCCATGGAAAGTGCATATTTCGGTAAATGCATTTCACTTTGAATATCGACTTTGGATGATACACTCATCCTAGGTCAGGAAATGGTACCTGACATCGATTTTTGAAAAATGCCGGTAAGGTAGAATAGAACTCATGTTGCCATTTAACACTAATCCATGGAAAGTGCATATTTCGGTAAATGCATTTCACTTTGAATATCGACTTTGGATGATACACTCATCCTAGGTCAGGAAATGGTACCTGACATCGATTTTTGAAAAATGCCGGTAAGGTAGAATAGAACTCATGTTGCCATTTAACACAATCCATGGAAAGTGCATATTTCGGTAAATCACTTTGTTCGACTTGGATGATCACTCATCCTAGGTCAGGAAATGGTACCTGACATCGATTTTTGAAAAATGCCGGTAAGGTAGAATAGAACTCATGTTGCCATTTAACACCAATCCATGGAAAGTGCATATTTCGGTAAATGCATTTCACTTTGAATATCGACTTTGGATGATACACTCATCCTAGGTCAGGAAATGGTACCTGTCATCGATTTTTGAAAAATGCCGGTAAGGTAGAGTAGAAATCATTGTTGCCATTTAACACCAATCCATGGAAAGTGCATATTTCGGTAAATGCATTTCACTTTGAATATCGACTTTGGATGATACACTCATCCTAGGTCAGGAAATGGTACCTGTCATCGATTTTTGAAAAATGCCGGTAAGGTAGAGTAGAAATCATGTTGCCATTTAACACTAATCCATGGAAAGTGCATATTTCGGTAAATGCATTTCACTTTGAATATCGACTTTGGATGATACACTCATCCTAGGTCAGGAAATGGTACCTGACATCGATTTTTGAAAAATGCCGGTAAGGTAGAATAGAACTCATGTTGCCATTTAACACTAATCCATGGAAAGTGCATATTTCGGTAAATGCATTTCACTTTGAATATCGACTTTGGATGATACACTCATCCTAGGTCAGGAAATGGTACCTGTCATCGATTTTTGAAAAATGCCGGTAAGGTAGAGTAGAAATCATTGTGCCATTTAACACCAATCCATGGAAAGTGCATATTTCGGTAAATGCATTTCACTTTGAATATCGACTTTGGATGATACACTCATCCTAGGTCAGGAAATGGTACCTGTCATCGATTTTTGAAAAATGCCGGTAAGGTAGAATAGAAATCATGTTGCCATTTAACACTAATCCATGGAAAGTGCATATTTCGGTAAATGCATTTCACTTTGAATATCGACTTTGGATGATACACTCATCCTAGGTCAGGAAATGGTACCTGTCATCGATTTTTGAAAAATGCCGGTAAGGTAGAATAGAAATCATGTTGCCATTTAACACTAATCCATGGAAAGTGCATATTTCGGTAAATGCATTTCACTTTGAATTTCGACTTTGGATGATACACTCATCCTAGGTCAGGAAATGGTACCTGTCATCGATTTTTGGAAAAGCCGGTAAGGTAGAGTATAAATCATGTTGCCATTTAACACTAATCCATGGAAAGTGCATATTTCGGTAAATGCATTTCACTTTGAATATCGACTTTGGATGATACACTCATCCTAGGTCAGGAAATGGTACCTGTCATCGATTTTTGAAAAGGTAAGGTAGAGTAAATCATGTGCCATTTAACACAATCCATGGAAAGTGCATATTTCGGTAAATGCATTTCACTTTGAATATCGACTTTGGATGATACACTCATCCTAGGTCAGGAAATGGTACCTGTCATCGATTTTTGAAAAATGCCGGTAAGGTAGAGTAGAAATCATGTTGCCATTTAACACTAATCCATGGAAAGTGCATATTTCGGTAAATGCATTTCACTTTGAATATCGACTTTGGATGATACACTCATCCTAGGTCAGGAAATGGTACCTGTCATCGATTTTTGAAAAATGCCGGTAAGGTAGAGTAGAAATCATGTTGCCATTTAACACTAATCCATGGAAAGTGCATATTTCGGTAAATGCATTTCACTTTGAATATCGACTTTGGATGATACACTCATCCTAGGTCAGGAAATGGTACCTGTCATCGATTTTTGAAAAATGCCGGTAAGGTAGAGTAGAAATCATTGTGCCATTTAACACTAATCCATGGAAAGTGCATATTTCGGTAAATGCATTTCACTTTGAATATCGACTTTGGATGATACACTCATCCTAGGTCAGGAAATGGTACCTGTCATCGATTTTTGAAAAATGCCGGTAAGGTAGAGTAGAAATCATGTTGCCATTTAACACTAATCCATGGAAAGTGGATATTTCGGTAAATGCATTTCACTTTGAATATCGACTTTGGATGATACACTCATCCTAGGTCAGGAAATGGTACCTGTCATCGATTTTTGAAAAATGCCGGTAAGGTAGAGTAGAAATCATGTTGCCATTTAACACTAATCCATGGAAAGTGCATATTTCGGTAAATGCATTTCACTTTGAATATCGACTTTGGATGATACACTCATCCTAGGTCAGGAAATGGTACCTGTCATCGATTTTTGAAAAATGCCGGTAAGGTAGAGTAGAAATCATGTTGCCATTTAACACTAATCCATGGAAAGTGCATATTTCGGTAAATGCATTTCACTTTGAATATCGACTTTGGATGATACACTCATCCTAGGTCAGGAAATGGTACCTGTCATCGATTTTTGAAAAATGCCGGTAAGGTAGAATAGAACTCATGTTGCCATTTAACACTAATCCATGGAAAGTGCATATTTCGGTAAATGCATTTCACTTTGAATATCGACTTTGGATGATACACTCATCCTAGGTCAGGAAATGGTACCTGTCATCGATTTTTGAAAAATGCCGGTAAGGTAGAGTAGAAATCATGTGCCATTTAACACTAATCCATGGAAAGTGCATATTTCGGTAAATGCATTTCACTTTGAATATCGACTTTGGATGATACACTCATCCTAGGTCAGGAAATGGTACCTGTCATCGATTTTTGAAAAATGCCGGTAAGGTAGAGTATAAATCATGTTGCCATTTAACACTAATCCATGGAAAGTGCATATTTCGGTAAATGCATTTCACTTTGAATATCGACTTTGGATGATACACTCATCCTAGGTCAGGAAATGGTACCTGTCATCGATTTTTGAAAAATGCCGGTAAGGTAGAATAGAAATCATGTTGCCATTTAACACTAATCCATGGAAAGTGCATATTTCGGTAAATGCATTTCACTTTGAATATCGACTTTGGATGATACACTCATC
This sequence comes from Lordiphosa andalusiaca, assembly GCA_035044965.1. Classification (NCBI taxonomy): domain Eukaryota; kingdom Metazoa; phylum Arthropoda; class Insecta; order Diptera; family Drosophilidae; genus Lordiphosa; species Lordiphosa andalusiaca. The sequence goes on from JAWNNM010000606.1 coordinate 8,301, forward strand.
CTAGGTCAGGAAATGGTACCTGTCATCGATTTTTGAAAAATGCCGGTAAGGTAGAGTAGAAATCATGTTGCCATTTAACACTAATCCATGGAAAGTGCATATTTCGGTAAATGCATTTCACTTTGAATATCGACTTTGGATGATACACTCATCCTAGGTCAGGAAATGGTACCTGTCATCGATTTTTGAAAAATGCCGGTAAGGTAGATAAATCAGTGCCATTTATGCAACAATCCATGGAAAGTGCATATTTCGGTAAATGCATTTCACTTTGAATATCGACTTTGGATGATACACTCATCCTAGGTCAGGAAATGGTACCTGACATCGATTTTTGAAAAATGCCGGTAAGGTAGAATAGAACTCATGTTGCCATTTAACACTAATCCATGGAAAGTGCATATTTCGGTAAATGCATTTCACTTTGAATATCGACTTTGGATGATACACTCATCCTAGGTCAGGAAATGGTACCTGTCATCGATTTTTGAAAAATGCCGGTAAGGTAGAGTATAAATCATGTTGCCATTTAACACTAATCCATGGAAAGTGCATATTTCGGTAAATGCATTTCACTTTGAATATCGACTTTGGATGATACACTCATCCTAGGTCAGGAAATGGTACCTGTCATCGATTTTTGAAAAATGCCGGTAAGGTAGAATAGAATCATGTTGCCATTTAACACTAATCCATGGAAAGTGCATATTTCGGTAAATGCATTTCACTTTGAATATCGACTTTGGATGATCACTATCCTAGGTCAGGAAATGGTACCTGCATCGATTTTTGAAAAGCCGGTAAGGTAGAATAAATCATGTTGCCATTTAACACTAATCCATGGAAAGTGCATATTTCGGTAAATGCATTTCACTTTGAATTTCGACTTTGGATGATTCACTCATCCTAGGTCAGGAAATGGTACCTGTCATCGATTTTTGAAAAATGCCGGTAAGGTAGAATAGAACTCATGTTGCCATTTAACACTAATCCATGGAAAGTGCATATTTCGGTAAATGCATTTCACTTTGAATATCGACTTTGGATGATACACTCATCCTAGGTCAGGAAATGGTACCTGTCATCGATTTTTGAAAAATGCCGGTAAGGTAGAGTAGAAATCATGTTGCCATTTAACACTAATCCATGGAAAGTGCATATTTCGGTAAATGCATTTCACTTTGAATATCGACTTTGGATGATACACTCATCCTAGGTCAGGAAATGGTACCTGTCATCGATTTTTGAAAAATGCCGGTAAGGTAGAGTATAAATCATGTTGCCATTTAACACTAATCCATGGAAAGTGCATATTTCGGTAAATGCATTTCACTTTGAATTTCGACTTTGGATGATACACTCATCCTAGGTCAGGAAATGGTACCTGTCATCGATTTTTGAAAAATGCCGGTAAGGTAGAGTAGAAATCATGTTGCCATTTAACACTAATCCATGGAAAGTGCATATTTCGGTAAATGCATTTCACTTTGAATATCGACTTTGGATGATACACTCATCCTAGGTCAGGAAATGGTACCTGTCATCGATTTTTGAAAAATGCCGGTAAGGTAGAGTATAAATCATGTTGCCATTTAACACTAATCCATGGAAAGTGCATATTTCGGTAAATGCATTTCACTTTGAATATCGACTTTGGATGATACACTCATCCTAGGTCAGGAAATGGTACCTGTCATCGATTTTTGAAAAATGCCGGTAAGGTAGAGTATAAATCATGTTGCCATTTAACACTAATCCATGGAAAGTGCATATTTCGGTAAATGCATTTCACTTTGAATTTCGACTTTGGATGATACACTCATCCTAGGTCAGGAAATGGTACCTGTCATCGATTTTTGAAAAAGCCGGTAAGGTAGAGTATAAATCATGTTGCCATTTAACACTAATCCATGGAAAGTGCATATTTCGGTAAATGCATTTCACTTTGAATATCGACTTTGGATGATACACTCATCCTAGGTCAGGAAATGGTACCTGTCATCGATTTTTGAAAAATGCCGGTAAGGTAGAATATAAATCATGTTGCCATTTAACACTAATCCATGGAAAGTGCATATTTCGGTAAATGCATTTCACTTTGAATATCGACTTTGGATGATACACTCATCCTAGGTCAGGAAATGGTACCTGTCATCGATTTTTGAAAAATGCCGGTAAGGTAGAGTAGAAATCATGTTGCCATTTAACACTAATCCATGGAAAGTGCATATTTCGGTAAATGCATTTCACTTTGAATATCGACTTTGGATGATACACTCATCCTAGGTCAGGAAATGGTACCTGTCATCGATTTTTGAAAAATGCCGGTAAGGTAGAGTAGAAATCATGTTGCCATTTAACACTAATCCATGGAAAGTGCATATTTCGGTAAATGCATTTCACTTTGAATATCGACTTTGGATGATACACTCATCCTAGGTCAGGAAATGGTACCTGTCATCGATTTTTGAAAAATGCCGGTAAGGTAGAGTATAAATCATGTGCCATTTAACACTAATCCATGGAAAGTGCATATTTCGGTAAATGCATTTCACTTTGAATTTCGACTTTGGATGATACACTCATCCTAGGTCAGGAAATGGTACCTGTCATCGATTTTTGAAAAATGCCGGTAAGGTAGAGTAGAAATCATGTTGCCATTTAACACTAATCCATGGAAAGTGCATATTTCGGTAAATGCATTTCACTTTGAATATCGACTTTGGATGATACACTCATCCTAGGTCAGGAAATGGTACCTGTCATCGATTTTTGAAAAATGCCGGTAAGGTAGAGTAGAAATCATGTTGCCATTTAACACTAATCCATGGAAAGTGCATATTTCGGTAAATGCATTTCACTTTGAATATCGACTTTGGATGATACACTCATCCTAGGTCAGGAAATGGTACCTGTCATCGATTTTTGAAAAATGCCGGTAAGGTAGAGTAGAAATCATGTGCCATTTAACACTAATCCATGGAAAGTGCATATTTCGGTAAATGCATTTCACTTTGAATATCGACTTTGGATGATACACTCATCCTAGGTCAGGAAATGGTACCTGTCATCGATTTTTGAAAAATGCCGGTAAGGTAGAGTAGAAATCATGTTGCCATTTAACACTAATCCATGGAAAGTGCATATTTCGGTAAATGCATTTCACTTTGAATATCGACTTTGGATGATACACTCATCCTAGGTCAGGAAATGGTACCTGTCATCGATTTTTGAAAAATGCCGGTAAGGTAGAGTATAAATCATGTTGCCATTTAACACTAATCCATGGAAAGTGCATATTTCGGTAAATGCATTTCACTTTGAATATCGACTTTGGATGATACACTCATCCTAGGTCAGGAAATGGTACCTGTCATCGATTTTTGAAAAATGCCGGTAAGGTAGAGTATAAATCATGTTGCCATTTAACACTAATCCATGGAAAGTGCATATTTCGGTAAATGCATTTCACTTTGAATATCGACTTTGGATGATACACTCATCCTAGGTCAGGAAATGGTACCTGTCATCGATTTTTGAAAAATGCCGGTAAGGTAGAGTAGAAATCATGTTGCCATTTAACACTAATCCATGGAAAGTGCATATTTCGGTAAATGCATTTCACTTTGAATATCGACTTTGGATGATACACTCATCCTAGGTCAGGAAATGGTACCTGTCATCGATTTTTGAAAAATGCCGGTAAGGTAGAGTAGAAATCATGTTGCCATTTAACACTAATCCATGGAAAGTGCATATTTCGGTAAATGCATTTCACTTTGAATTTCGACTTTGGATGATACACTCATCCTAGGTCAGGAAATGGTACCTGTCATCGATTTTTGAAAAATGCCGGTAAGGTAGAGTATAAATCATGTTGCCATTTAACACTAATCCATGGAAAGTGCATATTTCGGTAAATGCATTTCACTTTGAATATCGACTTTGGATGATACACTCATCCTAGGTCAGGAAATGGTACCTGTCATCGATTTTTGAAAAATGCCGGTAAGGTAGAATAAAGATCATTTGCCATTTAACACTAATCCATGGAAAGTGCATATTTCGGTAAATGCATTTCACTTTGAATATCGACTTTGGATGATACACTCATCCTAGGTCAGGAAATGGTACCTGTCATCGATTTTTGAAAAATGCCGGTAAGGTAGAGTAGAAATCATGTTGCCATTTAACACTAATCCATGGAAAGTGCATATTTCGGTAAATGCATTTCACTTTGAATATCGACTTTGGATGATACACTCATCCTAGGTCAGGAAATGGTACCTGTCATCGATTTTTGAAAAATGCCGGTAAGGTAGAGTATAAATCATGTTGCCATTTAACACTAATCCATGGAAAGTGCATATTTCGGTAAATGCATTTCACTTTGAATTTCGACTTTGGATGATACACTCATCCTAGGTCAGGAAATGGTACCTGTCATCGATTTTTGAAAAATGCCGGTAAGGTAGAGTATAAATCATGTTGCCATTTAACACTAATCCATGGAAAGTGCATATTTCGGTAAATGCATTTCACTTTGAATATCGACTTTGGATGATACACTCATCCTAGGTCAGGAAATGGTACCTGTCATCGATTTTTGAAAAATGCCGGTAAGGTAGAATAGAAATCATGTTGCCATTTAACACTAATCCATGGAAAGTGCATATTTCGGTAAATGCATTTCACTTTGAATTTCGACTTTGGATGATACACTCATCCTAGGTCAGGAAATGGTACCTGTCATCGATTTTTGAAAAATGCCGGTAAGGTAGAGTAGAAATCATGTTGCCATTTAACACTAATCCATGGAAAGTGCATATTTCGGTAAATGCATTTCACTTTGAATTTCGACTTTGGATGATACACTCATCCTAGGTCAGGAAATGGTACCTGTCATCGATTTTTGGAAAAGCCAGTAAGGTAGAGTATAAATCATGTTGCCATTTAACACTAATCCATGGAAAGTGCATATTTCGGTAAATGCATTTCACTTTGAATATCGACTTTGGATGATACACTCATCCTAGGTCAGGAAATGGTACCTGTCATCGATTTTTGAAAAATGCCGGTAAGGTAGAATATAAATCATGTTGCCATTTAACACTAATCCATGGAAAGTGCATATTTCGGTAAATGCATTTCACTTTGAATTTCGACTTTGGATGATACACTCATCCTAGGTCAGGAAATGGTACCTGTCATCGATTTTTGAAAAATGCCGGTAAGGTAGAGTAGAAATCATGTTGCCATTTAACACTAATCCATGGAAAGTGCATATTTCGGTAAATGCATTTCACTTTGAATATCGACTTTGGATGATACACTCATCCTAGGTCAGGAAATGGTACCTGTCATCGATTTTTGAAAAATGCCGGTAAGGTAGAATAGAAATCATGTTGCCATTTAACACTAATCCATGGAAAGTGCATATTTCGGTAAATGCATTTCACTTTGAATTTTGACTTTGGATGATACACTCATCCTAGGTCAGGAAATGGTACCTGTCATCGATTTTTGAAAAATGCCGGTAAGGTAGAGTATAAATCATGTTGCCATTTAACACTAATCCATGGAAAGTGCATATTTCGGTAAATGCATTTCACTTTGAATATCGACTTTGGATGATACACTCATCCTAGGTCAGGAAATGGTACCTGTCATCGATTTTTGAAAAATGCCGGTAAGGTAGAGTAGAAATCATGTTGCCATTTAACACTAATCCATGGAAAGTGCATATTTCGGTAAATGCATTTCACTTTGAATATCGACTTTGGATGATACACTCATCCTAGGTCAGGAAATGGTACCTGTCATCGATTTTTGAAAAATGCCGGTAAGGTAGAGTAAAATCATGTTGCCATTTAACACTAATCCATGGAAAGTGCATATTTCGGTAAATGCATTTCACTTTGAATTTCGACTTTGGATGATACACTCATCCTAGGTCAGGAAATGGTACCTGTCATCGATTTTTGAAAAATGCCGGTAAGGTAGAGTAGAAATCATGTTGCCATTTAACACTAATCCATGGAAAGTGCATATTTCGGTAAATGCATTTCACTTTGAATATCGACTTTGGATGATACACTCATCCTAGGTCAGGAAATGGTACCTGTCATCGATTTTTGAAAAATGCCGGTAAGGTAGAGTATAAATCATGTTGCCATTTAACACTAATCCATGGAAAGTGCATATTTCGGTAAATGCATTTCACTTTGAATTTCGACTTTGGATGATACACTCATCCTAGGTCAGGAAATGGTACCTGTCATCGATTTTTGAAAAATGCCGGTAAGGTAGAATATAAATCATGTTGCCATTTAACACTAATCCATGGAAAGTGCATATTTCGGTAAATGCATTTCACTTTGAATTTCGACTTTGGATGATACACTCATCCTAGGTCAGGAAATGGTACCTGTCATCGATTTTTGAAAAATGCCGGTAAGGTAGAGTATAAATCATGTTGCCATTTAACACTAATCCATGGAAAGTGCATATTTCGGTAAATGCATTTCACTTTGAATATCGACTTTGGATGATACACTCATCCTAGGTCAGGAAATGGTACCTGTCATCGATTTTTGAATAATGCCGGTAAGGTAGAGTATAAATCATGTTGCCATTTAACACTAATCCATGGAAAGTGCATATTTCGGTAAATGCATTTCACTTTGAATTTCGACTTTGGATGATACACTCATCCTAGGTCAGGAAATGGTACCTGTCATCGATTTTTGAAAAATGCCGGTAAGGTAGAGTATAAATCATGTTGCCATTTAACACTAATCCATGGAAAGTGCATATTTCGGTAAATGCATTTCACTTTGAATATCGACTTTGGATGATACACTCATCCTAGGTCAGGAAATGGTACCTGTCATCGATTTTTGAAAAATGCCGGTAAGGT
>JAWNNM010000608.1:0-14977 GCA_035044965.1 Lordiphosa andalusiaca
CTCTTCAGATCTTTGTATACTTGGCAACCTCTGTAGTTTGCGGTGTGGTTACCTCCACAGTTACTGCATTTTTTGACTGTTGGATCCTCCTTGTTTGCGGGGCATGAGGTAGTATTGTGCAGCTCTCCGCATGCCACACAAACAGATCGCAGAGCGCAGTAGGATTTGGTGTGTCCAAATTCTTAAACATTTTTCGACAGCGCGGTGTTAACTTGTAGCTTTGTTTCGCGTATGTTGCCTTTGCTGACAGATGTCACATAGAAGTTATTATTGCCTATTAGCGAGACAAGCTTTGTTACTAGGGCCGCACAGCTAGTATCCCTAATGTAGATTGGCGGAGGCTTTGGTTTTGCGGCACTTGCAGCTTTTTCTTCAGTCTCAGCGTCAGACTGCTTGGCAAGAATTTGGAACCTATTCCCAGTGAGGGGATCTTTGTCCGCAGGTTTATCGCTTGTTTTGTTCAATTTTGGTGTATTACCGCTTCTTTTGTTTTGCGGGCTTAATTTTCGTTTGTTTATTTTTACATACCGATCGATGCCGGTCTGCACATACGAGCGGGTGGTGGGTGTTGTGCTCACTTGTGTATGTGTTAGTGGGAGCGCGTGCTGGGTTGACGCTGATTTCTGTATAGTTGTTATTGTTGAGTTCGTACAGGAGATTGCGCTGGAGTAAGCGTTACCGTACTTTTTGTTGCATTTGCCGAAAAGTTCATCATCGTGGGCTGAGGAGAGGGGGTGGGGCATTGGGAGCTCCACGTCGCGGTGGTAGTATGAGAGCTTACAGTCGCCGTGCTGGAGGGCTCGGGAGAGACAATTGCAAAATAAGCGTTGTTGCGCTGTATAGAAAGCCGGCGATCGTCTTGTTGTTGTTGCATTTGGGCATTGAGTTGGCTCTGACTCATGGTGTTGTTAGTGTTCTTTGCATTTGCATTTGCTGAATTTGTACGTTTTATTGTATTGTTTTATTAGTATTGCTCGGTTTGTGCTTTACTTTTTAGTTGTGCATCTTCCCATCGTTTATTTAACAAAATTATAATATTGAGGCGTCTGTGCTGTGTATTTTGTTGGTGTTTTTGTTCTGCTTGCTTAGCAGCTCCCCCCGTTGCACAAGTTTGTGTGTGCTTTTGCTTGTGCATATTCTTTTTTTTTTTACCCTGTTCCCATTGAAAATGGGAAAAGGGGGATCATGAAGTTGTGCGAATGTATGTAACAGGGAGGAGGAAAATTTTCCGACCCCATAGAGTATATATATTCTTGATCAGCATGAACAGCCGAGTCGATATAGCCATGTCCGTCTGTCCGTCCGTCCGTCTGTCTGTCTGTATGAACGCGTCGATCTCAGAGACTATAAGAAATAGAGCCAAATTTTTGGACGAAGGTAGATTTATGCTGTACGCAGATCAAGCTAGGCCCAATATCTATCTATTCTGAAAATTACGCATTAAGAGCACCCCCCCCCCCCCCCCCCCCCCCACACAAATTTATGGTCAGGACTTGAAAAAAGTGTTGCCTACATATAGGTTGAAATAACAAAATAAATGAAAACAAATGAACAGGGTATTTTGTGGTCGGGAAACTCGACTGCAGAGCCCTTACTTGTTGTGCTTAACGCCCACTCATCTTTGTTGTTCCTCTGCTCTCAAAGCTAAGAACGATTGCCATCTAACCGCGCTCTGAGTGTGTTTTTCTTTTTGTCTTAGGGATTTCAGGATACGCGCTTTGGTCCGCTTACTTTTTTGTTTTAAAGCCCTCTTGTAAATTTGGTGCATTATGTCGTGCTGCACAAAGACCTGCACTTTTAAGAATGCAAATGAGTCGGAACAATTTCGGCTTGTTACCTGTTGGTTGTGCGATAATTGTGTGTATATTAAATGTGTAAATCGCAAGCGGCCAGTTCCGAGATGCTTAGTGAATATTAGATCGACTCACCACCCCCACCTCGGTTAGAACCTCAATCTTTAGATTTACCACCACCCGTAACTGGCAACTCGACTGAATTTTCCCCTCCTAGCATTGAAAGGTTCATTCTCCGTCTCACCAGGCAATATGCTTGATTTGACTCCCTTCCCCTCCCTGAATCAAGCTGTTGGTAATCTAGTAGATAATCTTTCTGTCCGTAGATTCGAGCAGTTGACAATAGCGTCGCCTGAACCTGTTGGCAGTGTTTCTGTCTCTGTTCCTCTTCCTCCCAAACCCCCTCTACTTTCCGTTATTGCACCGCGTAGGCAAGTTTTTTGGTCTAGGTTGTCTCCGGAAACTACTTGCTAGTCAATTGAAGCATATAGTGCGAGCAAAATCCTCAGCAAGTGTTTCTATTTCAAAGATTAGCTTTGCACAACCTCGAGATATAGCTTCGTTTAAGTTAAGTGTTCCGTCTGAATCACTCCCAATTATATGTGACCCAGCATTCTGCTTGCCAGACATGATTGTGCATGAGTTCATGCAAAAAAATCCGATGAGGCCATCGCCAGTCAACTTGCCCTCATTTAGTTCATTCTCACATGCAGCGTCTAATAGGCTTTCAAAAAACTAGTTCCGTCCGTCTGTCCTCTTATTGCCTATCAAAACGTTAGGTGGCTTTTATCTAAGCTCCATACGTTATTTTTGAATATTGCATCTTTTAAATTTGACATAGTTGCATTTTCTAACGCATCTAACAACATGATCGAACGGATCGCATAGGTGGTGGTGTACTGATCACAGTTAAGACCAGCCATAGTTCCAAACTGATCATTGTTGATAAGCCTCTGAGTGTTGAATTTTTTGCCGTAAAGGTAACTTTTCCATAATTTTCTTTATTTATTACCTGTTCTTATATCCCACCTTCGTCCGATATTGAAATTTATATGCACCATGTAGCCTGCATTAAAGATGTTTTAGCCCATGTACGGGTCGACTTACCTTGTACCAAAAGGCTAGCAATGATTCCAAAGCTGTTGATTTATTCGCTTATTTCTATTAGTCTACTTATTCCTCTGTCCCATATGCTAACCAAAGTTAACTAAAGGATCATGATCATGGCTTGACTGACTGGGCCCCATCTAAATCTAAACTTCTAAATATTACTTTACAATTATTTTTCCTTTTTATATTTTAGGTCTCCATTCTATAGGATCATTATACCTACTGCCGATACCATCCGTTACGAATATGTAGTATCAAAACTGCTTGCAGAAGAACATCCGGTGATGCTGGTAGGAAATGTTGGCACAGGAAAAACTTCCACCGCTGTAAGTGTCATGGAAGCATGCGATAAAAACAAATTTAGCATTCTCTCCGTAAATATTTCCGCGCAAACTACAGCGTCTGGACTGCAAGAATCCATTGAGAATCGAACAGAGAAGCGCACTAAAACTCAATTTGTTCCGATCGGTGGCAAAAAAATGATATGTTTCATGGATGACTTTAATATGCCTGCAAAAGACACTTATGGTTCACAACCACCAATAGAACTTGTACGACAATGGATCGACTATAAGTACTGGTTTAATCGAAAGACCCAACAGAAAATATTTGTACAGAATACATTATTAATGGCAGCTATGGGTCCGCCAGGCGGTGGTCGACAAGTAATCTCGCCCCGCACGCAGAGTCGTTTTGTTATGTTAAATTTAACTTTTCCGACTCAAGATACAATTGTTCGAATTTTTGGAACCATGCTGAAACAAAAATTGGAAAGCTTTACTAACGAAGTGCGTGAGATTTCTATTCCAATTACTCTGTGTACAATTCATTTATACACATCTGTAATTATCAAAATGCTTCCAACACCTAATAGGTCACATTACCTTTTTAATCTACGTGACATATCAAAGGTATTTCAGGGACTACTTAGAAGCTCAACACAATTTCAAACAAAAAGATCTCACTTTCTGCGGTTGTGGGTACACGAAAGTTTTAGAGTGTTTTCTGATCGTCTCGTCGACGACGCTGATCAAAACTGGTTTCTAAATACTCTAAACGATACATTAGGTAAGCATTTTGAAACTACTTTCCACAGCCTCTGTCCATCAAAGCTTCATCCGCTTTTTGGTGACTTCGCCAATCCTCAAGGACTTTACGAAGAGTTGCAAGTAGAAACCTTGCGAAATTATATGATAAGTCAATTAGAGGAATACAATAACTTTCCAGGAATGACACGCATGAATTTGGTGTTTTTTAAAGAAGCTATTGAACATGTCGTCCGTATTCTTAGAGTTATTTCGCAGTCTCGTGGCCATATGCTTAATATTGGAATTGGAGGCTCAGGGCGGCAAGTACTTTCCAAACTTGGAGCATTTATTTTAGAAATGGGAATCTTTCAAATTGAGGTTAACAAAAAATATAAAATTGGGGACTTACGAGAGGACTTAAAAACCCTATACAAGATAACTGGTGTAAAGCAGCGTGAAACCATTTTTATTTTTAGCAGTGAGCAAATTGCCGATGTCTCTTTTTTGGAAATAATAAACAATATGTTAAGTACAGGAGAAATTAACTTATTCAAGTCTGAAGAATTTGACGAACTAAAGCCCGAACTGGAGAGGCCCGCAAAAAAAGCTGGAGTGGTTTTAGCCACGGAAGCAATGTACTCATTTTTTATGTTAAATGTTCGGGATTTTATGCATATTGCTCTATGTTTTAGCCCTATTGGGGAAAACTTCCGAAGTTATATTCGCCAATACCCTGCATTATTAAGCGCTACTACTCCCAATTGGTTTCGACTATGGCCGCAAGAAGCGTTACTAGAAGTGGCATCTCATTTCTTGCATGGCTTTAAACTTAATGTGGCTGTACCCGGAAAGGAAGATGAAAAACATCGTGAAAGTTTAGTCATAACTACAGAAAGTGTTCTGCATCGTGATATTGCACATGCATTTTCTGTCATACATTCTAGTGTTGCACAAATATCTGAGCTTATGCTGCTAGAAGTTAAACGACATAACTACGTTACTTCGCCAAACTATTTACAGCTCGTTAGCGGTTTTAAAGATCTTCTTGAAAAGAAGCGATTGGAGGTATCTACTTCAGCAAATCGCCTACGAAACGGACTTTCTAAGATTGCGGAAACCCAGGAAAAAGTATCTCTAATGTCGGAGGAGCTTAAAACTAGATCTGAGCAAGTGAAAATGTTAGCCAAAGAGTGTGAAGAGTTTATAGCTATGATTGAAATTCAAAAGTCCGAGGCGACGGAGCAAAAAGAAAGAGTTGATGCTGAAGCTGTAATTATTAGACGCGAGGAAATCATTTGCCTTGAGCTAGCCGCAACGGCACGAGCTGACTTAGAGGTGGTAATGCCCATGATTGACGCAGCTGTAAAAGCTCTAGACGCTTTAAATAAGAAAGATATAGCCGAAGTCAAATCATATGGCCGACCTCCAATGAAAATTGAGAAAGTTATGGAAGCCGTGTTGATTCTGCTTGGTAAAGATCCTACTTGGGAGAACGCCAAAAAAGTACTTAGTGAATCAACATTTCTTAATGATCTTAAAAATTTTGATCGTGACCACATTTCTGATAAAACATTAAAACGTATTGCTATGTACACAAAAAATCCCGAGCTAGAACCAGACAAAGTAGCTGTTGTATCGGTTGCATGTAAGTCTCTAATGCAATGGATCATGGCAATAGAGAATTATGGAAAAGTTTATCGTATTGTAGCTCCAAAGCAAGAGAAACTAGACAATGCTATGCGATCACTAGAAGAAAAACAAGCAGCTTTAGCAGCAGCTAAAAAAAAACTAGAAGTGCTGCAAGCTGTAATTGAAGAGCTTTATCGGCAACTCAATGAAAAAAGCGAGCTTCTGAATGAGTTAAGAGCGAAGGAAGAGCGCCTTCGGAAACAGCTGGAGCGGGCTATTATTTTAGTAGAATCTCTTTCTGGGGAAAGAGAGCGGTGGATTGAAACCGTAGCATTATTGGATCTTTCTTTTGAGAAACTCCCTGGGGACTGCTTATTGTCTGTTGCTTTCTTATCTTATTTAGGAGCTTTTGATACTAGATATCGAGAAGAACTTATTAATAAGTGGTCTCGTCTTGTAAAAGACCTTCTTATACCTGCGTCATCAGAGCTAAGAATTAGTCATTTTCTTACCGATGCAGTTTCAATACGGGAGTGGAATATTCAAGGATTGCCTTCTGATGATTTAAGTACTGAAAACGGAGTAATGGTAACTCAAGGAAGCCGCTGGCCTTTAATCATCGATCCACAAATGCAAGCAAACAACTGGATTAAAAATATGGAAGAGCACAACCAACTCGTGATTATAGATTTTGGAATGAGTGATTATCTGCGACAGCTAGAACGAGCCATGAAAGAAGGATTGCCAGCTTTATTACAAAATGTAGGGGAGCATTTGGACCAAGCTATCAACCCAATTTTGCGCCGTAGTTTCACAAATCAGAGTGGAGAAAAATTAATTAAATTTAATGACAAGTACATTTCCTACAACGATAAATTTAGATTTTATATTACCACTAAAATATCTAATCCACATTACCCTCCTGAAATATCTTCAAAAACTACAATAGTTAACTTTGCGCTAAAGCAGGATGGACTCGAAGCCCAACTTTTAGGTATTATCGTACGCAAAGAAAAGCCAGCTTTAGAGGAACAAAAAGATGATCTTGTTTTGACTATAGCACGAAATAAACGAACGCTTATAGATCTTGACAACGAAATTTTGCGATTACTTAATGAAAGTAGGGGATCACTTTTGGACGACGATGAGCTTTTCTCCACTTTACAGAAGTCCCGGCAGACATCTGTGTTGGTAAAAGAATCCTTAAGTATTGCGGAGGTGACCGAGGTAGAAATTGATGCGGCTCGTCAAGAATATAAGCCGGCTTCAGAGAGAGCTGCAATTTTATTTTTCGTTCTAATGGACATGTCAAAAATAGACCCAATGTATGTTTTTTCATTGGCTGCATACATACTACTATTTACGCAATCTATTGAACGAAGCCCTCGAAATCAGCTTGTTCATGAGCGCATCCAGAATATCAATGACTTTCATACTTACTCGGTTTATCGCAATACATGTCGAGGTTTGTTTGAGAGGCATAAATTGCTGTTTTCAATACATATGACTGCGAAAATTATTTCTAACGCAGGAAAGCTTGTGGAAGAAGAGTATGATTTTATTCTGAAAGGTGGTATAGTTTTAGACAAGCAAGGCCAGGCTCCCAATCCAGCACCATGTAAGTAAATAGTTAATTTTTATTTTGTATTTACCTATTATAAGAAATAATAACAAGAAAGAATGTCGGTCAAGCCCGACTTTAACATACTCTGTAACAGCGAAATTATACGCTCAGCATACATTTTTCTGCTGCGCCGCAGCAGCGAACAGTCTTTTGATCATAACTCGACAACCGTTCATCCGATCTTAACCATTCCTGACGTGGCGTATCAATAAGTTATCCTGATTACTAAATATGTCTAGAAGAAACCAACCATCTTTCTTTTAAAGTCTGAGAGTTATGACGTTTTTCCCATTTACGTGGGCGTGGCCAAAATTGAAAGTAGACTTGATATGCCTGCAGACATAAGAAGCGTATGACTTATACATGTCAAACCTCTCTATCTTACCATCTCTGAGATCTGTGCGTTCATTCGGACAGGCAGACGGACAGACGGACATGGCAATATCGACTCGGCTGTTGATGCTGATCAAGAATATATATACTTTATTGGGTCTTGATGCTTCCTTCTTGATGTTTCATACTTTTGCACAAAACTTATAATACTGTGTACATACGGTACAATAAAATACAATCTACAATCAAATAATTATTGAAATCAAATGTTATTTATGAGATTTTACTTGTAAATAATTTAAAATAAATAACGATCATTCGAATGATTGTCTAGATAAAATTATTCGTTATTTAAATAAAATTCGACAAATAACGCTTTAAATAATTTATTTGTTTAAAAAATAAGAAAAAAATTTCGAAAAAATCAAATAAATTCAGCTCTGATAAATAGGCGCCTAGGTTTTAGACAGGTCCTTTGGCGCTGCCTGATTGGGAAGATGAATTGGTGTACCCTCATAATAGGAAGATTATACGTGTCTTTTTTTGGGATTTGAACATGCCAAACTAAGCGTCAGATAATTAGGATAAGTTTAATGGGATTATGAAGCTTTAATAGAATATTTGTTATTCGTGAAAATATTATTCGCAGAATCTTTATTCTGACACGACTAAATTGTTGAACAAATAAATTTCGAATATTTTTATTTGGGTTAAAACTTTTCGAATAAAGCATCATTTTAGTTTTATTCGAATAAAATTAATTTTCTGAAAAATTATTCGTTATCCGTATTCGAATAAAAAAATGCCAACTCCGGCATATTGTAAAAATTATTGTCGAAGTAACCCCCTTACCGCCCACACGTGAAGTAACATTAGATATATCTACAAAAGAGGAAATTAATACTTGTGACCTTCAAAAAGTCCAGGATATCGAAATTAATTTGGATCATCAAGTTTGTATCACAAGCCATTTAGATCAGTGCATGTGTCTAACATTTGTTTGCAATCATACCATTAACGCTTTAACATACGTATGCATTAGGGCGCACTTTTTTTGTATGGAAAACTAAGGTCATACTGGCGCGCCTTGATTCGATAGTTTATGGAGTATATAGGTAGGTAGTTCCGGCTGACCCCAGATGGTGTCAAACATAGACCTTAGGGTCCTTAATGAGGCCGGGTGATTATTTGGGTACGTTTGTCTTAGAATTCCAGGAGGATTCTTGACGTTTTGGCAAATGCCAATAACTGTTTTGGGGGCTTCCTCTTGGCCGCTTCCTCAAAAGAAGAGAACCGTGGGGTGTGCAGAATTTGTAATCTTGTCGTGGCAATTGCTGGGCAGCTGGAAATTATATGTTCCAGAGCTTCTGCGCCTCCATGTTCCATACATTTCCTGGAGGTGTCCTCTGTTGTTATGCCTAGCTTTATCGCATGAGCGGCTGCTAGAAAGTGTCCCAGCAGATAGTGCGTAAGTTTTTTGTCTCTTGTCTTGCACATAATTTTATAGATTCTGCATCCGCTGGTGTTTTCCCACCTTACCTACGCTTCTTTCTCTGCTATCTCTTCCATCGTGCTATGAAGCGTCTGTATGGAGATAGGAATGTTTAGTGTTTCTTCTTGGCCGCGTACGACTCCGGCTTTTGCAAGACTGTCTGCCATCTCGTTTTCGTCGATGCCCCGGTGGCTGGGAAACCAGTAGATTTGCACCTTTCTGGAGATACGCTTCCCTGCTCGCCAGGACATTTCTGGAGTTGATGGAGTGTCCTTGCATTGCCTTGATTGCCGCTTGGCTGTCCACGTAGATATTTATTTGGTTGTATGGAGCGTGATTTTCCGCCAACTCCGCTGCTTTCTTTATTGCGAAGACTTCCGCCTGGAATATGGTGCAGTGGTTTGGCAGTTTGCATTAGAGCTTTATTTCTGGCTCTGCACAGTATAAAGTCTGAGAGTTATGACGTTTTTCCCATTTACGGGGGCGTGGCCAAAATTGAAAGTAGACTTGATTTGCCTGCAGACATAAGAAGCGTTTGACTCATACATGTCAAACCTATATATCTTACCATCTCTGAGATCTGTGCGTTCATTCGGACAGACAGACAGACGGACAGACGGGCAAGGCGATATCGACTCGGCTGTTGATGCTGATCAAGAATATGTATACTTTATGGGGTCGGAGATGCTTCCTTCTGGCTGTTACAGACTTTTGCACAAACTTATAATACTCTACCTCTTTGTACTTACGGTACAGGGTATAACACTAATGTTGTGAACTCGTTATTTCTCACTTAGTACTAGGTCAAGTGTTTATTAAACCAAATATTTGAACTTATTATTAATCGTGTGACGTCACCCAATGGGCAACGCCACAGCATAGTAAAACGACTTTTCAGAATAGATAGATATTGGGCCTAGCTTGATGTATACTAAACCACAAGGCTCTAACTTATAGATCTTGGACTTGTGGATCTGATGGTTTTTTAGGTCTATGATGGCTAGAGGAGGTCTTGGTTTTTTGGGGATAAAATGGGAACAGGGTGGAATTTTCCAAATCTGAAACAAACTTGATCTGCGTACAGCATAAGTCTACCTTCTTGCAAAAATTTGTGGCTCTATCTCTTATAGTCTCTGAGATCGACGCGTTCATACAGACATCGACTCGGCTGTTCATGCTGATTAAGAATATATATACTTTATGGAGTCGGAAATGATTCCTTCTCCCTGTTACATACATTCGCACAATTTCATGATCCCCCTTTTCCCATTTTTAATGGGAACAGCGTATAAAAATGTACATATATATGTCATCCACACCTACATTTATAAGAGGCCGCAGGAAGCGGAAAATAAAATACCGTACGTTTTCACATTCCACTGTGATCACCATTTCGTTTTGTGCTGCAAAAGAACCGTTATCGCCGTCGCCAAAAAATTAAAAGGGAAGCGAAACCACCACCAAGAGCAACGCCTGTGTGCGATGCTTCTCTCGCGCTCTCTCCCCCACCACCCCCTCGCCAACTTCGCACATGCGTAACAACAGAATCATGAGAAAAATTCAGAATAAGCCGAGCGTCAGGCGCCAGCGCGAGCAGAGGAGAGCGGGGCAACATGTTTGTAAAAGCAGGCAGAGGCTAGCAGAGGAGAAAAAGAAGTTTGTAGGGAGGTGAGAATTCATTCAATGACAGGCGAGCGAATAGAAAAGACGCTAGTTAGCACGAGCGGAGACAAAGTAAAAGGAAAAAAACGAAAAAAAAACAGTCAGTGAGTGGAAAAGTACAAGACACGTGAGCAAGTGAGTGGAAAAGGACGAGTAAGAGACTTGGTTCATCATTAGGCTGGTGCAGTATAGGGATACATTTTTAAAATTAGAATTAAAAGTATAAAAAAAGGAATCTCGAGATAAACTTCTGAAATAAAAAGAGTGAAAAGTTTTATATACTGAACGCAGAAGAGTGTTGACTTCCTTGTGGTGGTGATTGGTGTTCGAGTCTTTAGGTAAGTGATCCTTGGTTTTCAAAGGAAGGAAAGTTTATCTTTGGTTCTCACCAATGATTCCCCATAGTGCCCCTAGTCTCTAGGAAAGCTCAACCTTGGTTTTCACCAAGGATTCCCCATAGTGCCTTGATCTCTAGGATAGTCTATCCTTGGATCTCACACAAAGATTCCCCATAGCACTCCTGACCTCTAAGTCAGTGAAAGTTTATCCTCTGGGTTTCACCAAGGAGCCCACATAGCACCCCTGATCCCTAGGAAAGTTTATCCTCTGGATTCCACCAAGGATCTCCCTTAGCGCTCCTAGTCTCTGGGAAGGTTTGCCCTTGGGTTTCACCAAGGATCCTTCATAGTGCCCCTGGTCCCTAGGAAAGTATATCTTTTGGGACTCGCCAAGGATCCCTCATAGTGCCCATGGCCCCTAGGAAAGTATATCCTTTGGGACTCACCAAGGATCCCTCATAGTGCCCCTGGTCCCTAGGAAAGTATATCCTTTGGGACTCACCAAGGATCCCTATAGTGCCCCCGGTCACTAGGAAAGTTCGTCGTGTGGGTTTCACCAAGGCTCCCGGACGTTCCCTGTTCTCAAGGTCAAACTCGTCCTCCGATTTCCAATAAAGTTCCCTTAAGTTTCCCTGATCTCGAGGTTTATTAATCCTTTGTTTCTGACGAGGATCCCCAATAGACTCTTTGATCACTAGGCAAAGGCTACCCTCTGGAATGCCATTTATTTCTCTGGTCCTCACCGAGATCCTGAATCTATAAAAATTTGGCACAAAAACGACACATCCTCCTACCCTCCAGGTCCCACCAACTTTACAAATTTCTTGTAAGGACCCTGGGAAAACCTGAGTCATCACCTCGGCAGGGAACTACTTTACAATCGTAATCGACATCGTAATCGAAAACCGTAGCCTTAGCACCGGAGCCTTAGCAGCGTGATGAAGATTTTTGGATTAATGGAAGGACCCGTGAACATCAAATCATTAAGAGAGAAGCCAGAAGTCTATTTTGTAGGCTGTGTTATCTAGTTTAAGCACGCAATGGTGTGGCAAAAAACAATAAGGCGATGCAGATTGTGTGGAGGATAGAGACATGTTTCCCAAATCCTTGTATTCCCTTATGTAGTAGTACTAAGGGTAACAGTCTTAAGTATGTGCAACATTAATACTTAAAACTATCGTTAATAAGTTAACATTGTAAATATTAGCTTAAGAATGCGTTGAAATAAACCCCGAAAGTCAACACGAACTGATGAAATTGGAAAAAAGCAACAACGACTAAGAGGCAGCAAAGGGGGAAAAATTTTTGGCGACGATCAGTTTTATATTTGGCTGGCTCAACTTAAAAATGTACGTGAATGTTTCAAAGTAGAGGACAACATTTTACGTGCTTTGATATGCAGCAAGATTAAGGGAAAGGCACAGGAGTGGATGTTTGCCAATGCAATGCCAATTTGGTGAAACGTCTGTGCCAAATTACGAAAGTTTTTGTAAATATTTTTCCGAAAAGTGATGTTAGGAAGCAGTTTAATCCTGGCAGAAGTTGAGTTTTTTAAATATGACATTGAGGTGATTTCGGATACAAATCTGCGCAACATAGCAAAGCTACAAAATTTTTCGTCAAGAGCTGAGTTGTTGCAGCTATTCAGCAAGGTGGAGTTATGTGTACTCTTACAACGTCAATCGGGTCAATCGGAATCCTCAAGCCGACGACAAAACAGCAAGCAGACGGCGATAGCAACCCCAAAAATGATTGTGAAGTGCTACAACTGTAACAGCGTTAGGCACATAGCTAGCGAGTGCCGCAAGGAAAAACGTGAAGATGGCGCTTGCTTTGCATGTGGTAAATTGGCACATGTGGCTAATGAATGCCACGAGAATAAGAAAACAATGAACAAGGATGGAAAAAATTAATATGTAAGCTACTTGGGAATAACATTTCCAACAAATTGTAATAAGCTAACTCCTATATTTATAGAATGCCTAATGGATTCTGGCAGCCCTATCTGCTTAATCAAACAATCGTATGTTCCATTGAATTTGAAGCTGTTGAAAGCGGAAGAGAAATAATATTTTGAAATTAACAAAAGCAAGTTTAAAATCTTTGGAGAATTACTTTGCTGCATTTTGTTTTTAAATAAAAATATTGCAAAAAATATTGTTGTAAACAATGATGCAGAAAATATAAATACTATAAGAGAGAGAAGAGAAGTAAGTGAAAATGTCAAGTGTCATAAAAGAAAAGAAAAGAAAGATTAAAAGAGATTATGAAAATAATCAGATGATCAGAGATCAAAGTGGTGGGGGTGAAGCTTGTCGAAACCACGCTAGATGAAAATCCAGCCAACGCAATGAGGCACAACCGTTCTGATCAATAGCTTCACGGAACTGTTTTAATATTTCAGCGTGTATGCTAGGCGCAGCTGAGAGTATCAAAAGAACATAAAGAAGAGAGAACAATTACAGTAAGCAAAAGTGAAATGAAAGAACATTGGGAGAATTCGTGACTTAAATAATAGAGTATTTGGGCAAATAACAGAGTTAACAAAATATAATGGATATTCAAGCCTTTTAATGAAATATAATTAAAGTTTTCCAAATTGCGAGCTCATGAGGCTTTCAAAAAACTGGAAGCAATGCCAATTTATGGATAGGTCGCCTGATGACTCCCTTGATGGTTCGAACACCTGCTACTCGAACTTGCTTATCCTTGCCAGGAATCGTCGCTACTATTCGGCCCATTATCCACTTCTGTGGGGGCAAATTGTCCTCATGGACAAGGACCAAGTCGCCAACGGAGACAATTGCAGATGTCTTGGTCCACTTGGACCGAGACTGCAGCCCGCTCACATAATCCTCGAGCCACAGCCGCGCACGAGAATACGACACACAGCCGACTCTCATATACACACCAACACCAATGCAGTGAAAATTATATTCAAAAAATTTTTTACACCCGTGTGAGAAATTTTGTGAAAAAAATTTTGCTCTCATTTTTTTTTACACGAGGCTGCTAAAATTTCTCACACGCGTGATAGAATCATGCGTGTAAAAAATCTCCGTGTTAGTTTCATGAAAAAAATAATTTTTTTCATGTGAAAAAAAATGTTATTTACACGTGTGAAAATAAAAATTTTTTTCATTGATGTTAATTATCATGACTGAAAAATATCATTTGAGCATTTTACGAACCCTGCTTTTAACTGCACAGCCGCTTATATATGTATCAAAGCATAAGCAATGATCGCGAAACACAAAAACGTTTCTATGCCTGTTGCTAGGCGCGCTTTTGCTTAGTGTGTTTGTATGTATATGCGAGTATATATGTTTGTAAATTCACTACACTGAACGGCAAAATTGTTTGTACCGCACCGAGAGCAGTTGAATCGCCTAAAAACTGCTATGTATATGTATAGTATGTGTGTGTATCGACACACACGAACCAACGAAAATGTCTGCACGATATGTGCAAAGCGAGAATGTTTGTACAGCGATATGTACAAACTATATCAAAAACTATATAGTTTCTATATATAGCCGACTTGCAACGATCACGTCGGGGTCACCACATTTTATGTGGAGATACTGGTTTGCATCCCCAATTGGCCATGTTAAAAACAACGAAATGAAGTTTACAAAATTGACAAGTCTTATTTAATTCAATTCTCAAATGCAAGTGAGGCTCGCCAGCTCACCACAAATTATATGTGTGCCAAATTAGCTCTGCTGCGACTGCGCTTATGAAAGGCATAAGAGACAAGCTTTGGCGTCCACGCAGTTTCTAAATATAGAACTGGCGAGGGGGGTATAATAATAATCGCGAATCAAAGCAAGCAAACATATATTGGTGGCAGATGGCCTTTGATTTTAATGACAATTTGATATGAACTTTTGAGAAAGTTTATTTGGGCAGCGATGCGCAGAGGTTCTGCTCCGAACAGATTCAATCTATCGCTCATTATGTAGCAC
>JAWNNM010000632.1:0-30418 GCA_035044965.1 Lordiphosa andalusiaca
TTCTATGCGTTGCAAAGTTCTGGGCAAAATTATAATACTCTTTGCAAGGGTATAAAAATAGAGGAAAGCTAAGCTTTCCGCTCGGCCGAAGTTTGTATACCCTTGCAGCACGATATTGTAAATATTTTGAAGGACGTTTTAAGCTGAAACCAAAGTTGCAAGAGATTCATGTAACAATACTGTATATGCAGCCAGCTCTTTTTGGTGAATATCAATGCATTAGTTGTTTAAGTTGTGGACAAACGCAACTTTTCGCGATCTCGAGCCAACTAAAGTCACTAATAATTATTCAAAAATATCAATGACATTTGGTCCATGTCCTATGGGTACTATAAAAATATAGCTATGATATTATAAAATACACCATTGGTAATACACTTCGACTTCGAAATACCCGTTACTCAAGGCAATTCGTGTTTAATAACCTCATGCGTCTCAGATAAGTATGCAACGTTTTTAAAACTCTGCCATTTATTATCCGATCTTTATGAAAATTTATGAGATTGTACATATTGGCTGCGATCACTAGTTTTTAATGCTTCTCCGTAATTCTGCAAAAATTTGGTCGAAATCGGACATCCATAAAGTACAGCTGTCATACAAAAGTATGATCAGAAAGTAGTCTTATTGGGAAATACTTGTTTGTTTTCAGTGGATATGTCCTTCAAATTAGGTAGAAAACGTGATGCAAGGGTATACAAAGTTCGGCCGAGCCGAAATTAACTTTCCTCTATTTTTATACTCTGTACCGAAGGTACATAGAGTATAATAAGTTTGTGCAATAGTATGTAACATCCAGAAGAAAGCATCTCCGACCCCATAAAGTATATATATTGATGATCAGCATCAACAGCCGAGTCGATATAGCCAAGTCCGTCTGTCCGTCTGTCCGTCCGTCCGTCTGTCTGTCTGTCCGTATGAACGCACAGATCTCAGAGATGGTAAGAGATAGAGGTTTGACATGTATGGGACATATGCTTCTTATGTCTGCAGGCAGATCAAGTTTATTTTCAATTTTGCCACGCCCTCTCCCGCCCCCGCAATTTAGAAAATATCTCCCACAGTTTTGAAGATAGATGGCTTTAGTTATTAGGATAACTTATCGATCCGCCAAGGGAATGAAGAAGATCGGATGAACGGTTTTCGAGTTATGATCAAAAAACATAACATTTCTAGGTACAGAGTATGTTATAGTCGGGTTTGACCGACTTTCTTTCTTGTTTGGCTATTATCTTTTTGTAAACACTGGTTTAAACAGCTCACGCACGTTTCGTGTTTTGTTTCACTGTCAAACATCTTCAGTTTGGTCAATAATTTAACCATGAATCTTCTTACAAACGAACAAAGCTTGCAAATTATTGAAATTTATTATCAAAATGCGTAATGTGTTAAGAAAGTTCATAGCGCGCTTCTTCCATTTTATGTTCAGTTTAATGGACCCACTGAAGCGGCTATTCGGGCTATTGTGTCTAAATTTCGCACCAAATTTACATTGTTGGACATTAATCCACCAATGCATCCAGAAAAGTCACAGTTTGGTGCGGCTTATGTTCTGGTGGCATCATTGGACCGTACTTCTTCAAAAATGATGCGAATCGTAACGTAACTGTGAATGGTGAGCGCTGCCTTGAGATGATATACAACTTTCTTTTGCCCAAAATGCAAGAGCTTGACTTGCATGACATGTGGTTTCAACAAGACGGTGCCACATGCCACACAGCCACGCGCAAAAATGGTCTTATTGAGAGGTTCGGTGAACTAGATCGTGCGATTTAAGGCCTTTAGACTATTTTTTGTGGGGCTATGATAAAGATCATGTCCATACAGACAAGACCGCTTCATTTGACGCATTGGTAGACAACATTGAAGCATTTATTCGTGCGATACCGGCCGAAATGTTGGAAAGAGTATGCCAAAATTGGACTAAGCGGATGGACTATTGAGGCGCAGTCACCTTCAACATTTGCATGAAATAATCTCCAAACATTATGTTATATGGACCGTACTATCGATTCAAATAAAGATTTCATGCATTTTTCTGAATTTTATGTGTTTTTTTTTTAAATCTTTCCTTTAGCTCTTAAAAAATCATCCTTTACATTATATGTGGCATGTTCTCGCGTGGGCCAAGTATCGAGCTGTTTTTGTTTTAGCTGAAGACGGAATGAAAATAATGATTGAATATAAATATTGATTTTGAGAATTTCCTTTTCCTACTTGACCATAACAAGTATAGAACTTGTCCATACCCTGATCTCATTTAAAATGGCTAAAACCAAAACGCTTAAATTTAGGGGATCTTTTGCAACTGGTCAGTTTTTTCATGCCTAGTTTGCTGCATTATCTACCTCTAAAGTTCAGATCTGTTTTCCGCAGAAAGTGACATAACTTTTTTCACCTTAGATATTAACGAAACCTTTTGTTCTACTTCTCTGATAAATGTTTGATAATCCGTATAGAAAGTTTCCAAAGGTTCATATATATATAATGAGATTTTAAGCCAAATGAATGACATCCATTGGGCATGCGTTGAATATCTTCTCATGCATGAGACCATTAGAATATCATTTGAAATGCAATTTGCACAAAAGGGGCAAATAAATCGAGAATATTGCGCATAAATGTGTTTAAAATTACGCATTGCTCATACGCAGCGTATGGCAATATTTCCGCTTCGTGGCATTTTATATGCGAACTTGACGACCAGGACGAGCTGATGATGTTGGGCAGAGTCCACTTAGTATTCTGCTCACACATACAAAAGAACTGACATGTCGCCAGAGCCAGAGCAGCCGCATAGAGACGCCTTCTCCTCCACGCGGGCCAATTTGCAATGCTATATTGATTTTTCATTTCCATTTTCGGTTTCATTGCCAACTAAAACTAAATACGGGTAAAGGCAACAAAAGGCCAAAATCAAAATTGGCTAAAATGCGCTGTGGAGTTGTATGGTTGTTGCCTATTTTCAGTGTGGACTGGCCGGTTGACTTGGCCCGTGCCGTGCAAAACATCAACGATGAGCCAACCAACCAGTCATGCACACACACACACACACACACACACACACCGAAAGAACACCCACCCATTGGCATGTCTCTGGGCCATGGTCGGCTCTTTGGCTTTATGCTCTCAGTGAGTGTTTCTCTTTGGGTGTGTTTGCCTCACTCTTTGAGCCAACAAACATAAAAATGAGAAACAAAATGTGTGCTCAAATAACATGAATCACTTTTAAGCCAAGTTTCAGATGAGGCCTAGCGAAAACACTTCAACTGCTTAGGTGAGCTGTTACAAACTTCCATCAAATGGTTTATTAGCCTCTCATGAGAAGTGCGTTCGGTGAGTGGGTTGCCAGGAGAAAAGGCAAAAGTAAAAGCAGAAAGCAAAAGCACACAAAACCAAATTAGTTTCATAAGTTTTTTATGAGTTCATCGCTTTTTTGTGCACGGCACACACACACACACACACACATGCGCGGTCGCCTGACTGACTAACCAGCTTTTGTGCCAAGGGTCGAGCATTGGGGCGTTCGTTGTCGCGTGGGTGACGCCTCCGTTTCCACTGCTTCAGCTGCTGTGCTGGCACTTCCGCAGCTCCTCACACTGGGCCGGGCAAATAATTCACTAAAAAAATATATAGCAGGAAGCCAAGTAAAATATATTGCGAGTAAATTTCTTTTGTTGCCCGACTAGACGCTTAGTCGCATTCAAACCAGAAAGCGAGCGAGCGACCCAGCAGAGGCGATGGCGACAATTTGTTAAATTGTTATTGTTATTTCTATGTTAAATGCTCCACTGCCCACACAATGGTTGTGATGTCCCTCTAGCCGCCGGCTGCACGTAACGTCGATCTGCATAAATTATGTGAAATTTATAAGAACAACAGCAAATGGAAAACAAAAGCAAAATCAGCAGCCGGCAGCTAGTAAAACTTATTACGCAAAACAAATATTGTGCTCTACAATAATTTGATTTGATGTGAAGAAATAGGCATTTTTGGGACTGCCCCCTAGCGATTCGCTTTGACAGGGACAACAAATGTAAGATATTATAAGCACCTATGCAAGTTATCAGTTCAGTTTCCTCAGTTCACTCCTTTGGTTTAAGAGTTGAAAATTGAAAGCTCCGACTCCCACAGAGCACCCCCATGTCCGGAAGGTATGTCGATTTGTACATTTTCGTCACGCACAAATAAATGGCCCCAGTGTTGCATCCAGGGGTATTTCGTCCAAAGAAGTTTTCAATCGGTAAAACAATTCCCAGTGAGAGCACTAAGAAAAAAGAAAAAGACTGTCCAAAACCTCTAGAGATTTCTGCGACACCCTCGATTGTGTCTGTTTTAGCGCGGCATCAGCGCTTTAACTCACACAATGAATGACATAAACTCAGAGATGCAAACCACTCGAAAATAAGTACTGTTTCGGTTCAGTGGTTCACACAGTTTCTGAACCGCCGGTTCGGTTTATTACATAGTTTTTGGAGCTAACTGAACCGCGGTTTCGGCTCGGCACATTATAAAATATTATGAATTCTGTAGTAATGTGACTTTTCGACCATTTTTTAAATTTGATTTCTATACAAAATTTGTAATATCCTTAAGATCCTTAAAGCAATGTCCAAAGTTTATTTTGTCAAATTCCCAGGTCTCGTCTCTGCCCTTACTTATTGGCCAATTAAGATTGAATTAAGGTTAGGAAGAAAATGGAAAATATTGTCTAATGAAGCAACACCTGAAGCCGGTTCGGTTCACCAGTTGGAATAAGGCGGTTCGGTTCGGTTTGCATCCTTGCCTAAAATAAAAGAGCACGTAGAATCGCGTATATGAGTGTAATTATTCAAACAATGATCAAGAGCTTATGAAATCACAGTAAGTCAAAAATAGTCTTGAGCAGTCCCTTATTAATGTACACGAGATTTGTGGGAGAGCTTACAAAAGTTAAAGCCAAGAAGAGACTGATTATTGATGGATATTTTGCAAAAAAGGTACCCCAATGGATAACGAACTATTGTTAAAGAACCGTAGATCAGAATGGTTAAACTATTATGGTCAAAGTTCACAAAAGGTTCGATTCATTTGTTAAATAAATTTCTAAACAACAGTTCCTCTATATCGATACACTTCTGGTGTGTTGCTGCATCAGTGTGGCCAGATCGGTATTTTTGTTATGGTTTTTCCCCGAACGAAGAACAAATAATATTGTATGTCTAAAGATCAGACTCTCATTACCAGAGAAACATTTCTTCATATATGCTGTTTGATGTTGGAATCGACTAACGCATTACATTAAAACTATAAGAAACGCCACACAGTTTAGGATAAAATTGCAGTCACACCTAAGAACCACACACACTCCATTGAAACTAAATAAATAGATAAATGAATAATTTTTTTTTGATAACTATTAATGTTAAATATGTATGTCTAAGTCAGTTGCCATGTTTGTAGGAATGTTTAGACTTAAGATAGTTTTTAAGTCGGGATTATAAATACTCCATTACTAAATTTATCAACTTTTGTGACTAGACTAAATTTAAGTCTAATGTACTTGTAGCTTTAAGATGTCCAGACAATAAAGAAAGAAAGAAAGAACGGATGACATGCAATAGCGGGGCACACTTGTTAACATGAATCGTTGAACAAGTCCTCTCCTACTATAGTAATTTGTTGCTCTCTCTCTCTCTCTTCGCATTATATTTCCATTGCGTCGTGGTGATAAACCCGATTATTTGCCCACATTTTATTCCAGCAAATAATAAAACGAAAAAGCTAAGATAACTTCGAAAACGTATGCGTAGAAGCAGCAGCGAACAACACTTATTTTTTGCTCAAAGCTCGACTACCACTCATAACCTCTATGTTTAAAACAGTGGGAGATCGATTTTCCAAGCTAAATGTAAATTCAATTTGATCTGCCTTTAAGAGTAAGAGGCAAATGTTTCTTAAGTGTCAAACCTATATCTCTTACCAACTCTGAGTACTGCTTGTTCAAACAAACGGAAATGCCTTTAACGGATACATATACAGGGTTGTCCATATTCGACGGACCCATCTGGCAACGCCATAACTTTTGACAGAGATGTCAGATCGCTTAATGACATACCGCGTTTGAGGCGTCAGTCCAAGCAGATTTTTACCATGGAACAATACACGCCACGCGAGCGCTCTGAAATAGTTTAAATTTACATTCAACAGAACAAGTCAATTGTGAAAACAAAATTATCATGTCCGATGAAGCCCATTTCACATTGAATGGGACCGTAAATAAGCAAAATTGCCGTATTTACGCCACTGAAAATCCTCACGAGATTCAAGAAGTGCCTCTTCATGACGAAAAAGTCACAGTTTGGTGCGGCGTTAGTGCGAAAACGGTCATTGGGCCGTTTTTCTTCCAAAATGAAAATGGCCATGCTGTTACCATCAACCAGGAGCGTTATCGCGACATGATGACCAATTTTGTGATGCCAATTATTCGTCGAAAGCGTATGAGGCAGTTCTGGTTTCAACAAGACGGCGCTCCACCGCACACAAGTCGCATAACAATCGATTTTCTGAAGAAATTGTTTCCGGGCCGTTTGATGTCGAAAAGTGGTGATTTGGACTGGCCACCGCGTTCGCCCGATTTGACGCCGCCTGACTTCTTCTTGTGGGGATATTTGAAGTCAAAGGTTTACGTTAACAAGCCAAGGACCGTAGAAGAGCTCAAGGACAACTCGTGAAGAAATAGCCGGTATTCCGGCCGAAATGTTGGCGAAAACGATGGAAAATGCTGCAAAAAGGGCACAATACGCCATCAACGCCAGAGGCGGCCATTTGAGAGATATCATATTCAAAAATTGATGTAAACAAATCTACTTGGAACAAATTAAATGATTAAGATTGCCAACCGCCAAATTTTTCTTTTTTTCTTTGATTTTTTAAAAAAAAAACATGGGTCCGTCGAATTTGGGCAACCCTGTACATATATATGTTATATATATTGGCAGAAGCTTAATAATCTCTTTACACACATCTGAATTTGATGTTATTTTATACTTGCCGACAAAACAAGTTTATTTCCATTCAATTTGGAAAACAATCCAAGCATAATTTACGAATCATCTGAATATATATATTTAGTAAATTTTTGAATAAACTCGAATGAACCTAAGTCAACTTATGAGCATAATCTTTGGGAGGTACAGAAAATATTATATTGACCTACTTTCTTACTTGCCTCTTCTTATTTTTTCTGAAAGCTCAAGTCCATGCTAATAAGTCTTCATCGAATGATACCCTTAGGGTTAACAATACACGCGCCGGTACTCAACTTTAGCTGGTAAACATTTGTATTCCTCGTCATGAAGTATCATGGCAAACTGCACTCTCACTCTGCGCTTCGCCAATTAAAGAAAATAGCACATGAATCAGGCAACCAGCATATGGCGGTCATCGTAAGTCATTCCACATGTCACATTTCTGCACGGCATATGACTGCCCATATCCGCTCGGTAGCATTTCCACCGCACGTTCGTTCCCATTGTGTGTGTGTGTGTGCAATGGTAACGTATTCAGTTCAAGTGAACTGCCAACAACAATCAGTGGGCCCTACCTGAGCCATGCGATTCATTAACACAACAACAATGTCCATAAACGAGAGCAAAGGCCAACTGGCACCTAGCAATTTCGATTCGTGTGAGAAGCTTTGGCGAGTGACGAGCTTAAGTAGCCACCAACAACTCCATGCTTGCCCCTTAAATCCCTCTTTTGTGTGTCGAATAGGCCATACAATTGATTTTCTCACACCCCACACCGCCCACCCCATATGTGTGTGTGTGTGGATATATCCTTGCGTATCAACAAGAGTCCAATAATTCTTTCATTCGTTCGCTTGATTTCGAGGAAAGCGAAAGTCAAATAATAAAATCATCCAGCCTGTTAAAGTTTCGCTTTTCCCTTTCGTTTTTTTTTTTATTAACGTGAATAAGGCTGATGGTTTGATGTGAATTAAGTTGCAGGAAGGCAGTAACAAATCAATTAGCCATTAATTAAGCATGTCTGATTCTTCGTTAAGCTTAAAGGTATCTAATTTTCAATCAATTTTCATGTGGTCGCATTGAAGTGAGTACACAGCCTTGCAGGTAATGACATAGAGGCTCCATTTGCACTTATGTAAATTCCCATATTCGTTAATTATAATAAAATATTTATGTTTTATTAAACAAAAACAATATTCACGCTCATGTGTATAAAAGTTAATTAGGTTAACCAACCCGTCACAGCCGCAAAATGGAGCTTAATGGTCAGCTTTCAGCTGTCATGTGAATTTAAATGAATCGAAAGTCCAGGCGGCTTAATTGCTGGCCAGTCCAAACAATTTATGTGCAAGAGGAGAAATGGCATTGACCATTGACCTTTGCTTAAATATTAATCAGTGCGAAGGAAATGTTTTTATAATTTATATTCTGCATATTCAAATGATTTATAATGGTTTCTTGGGTGGCTGCTTTAACCAAGGCTATGAACCCCATTGGAAAGCCTCGGACCGGTTTGGAAATTAATATTTGTATGCGTGAATGGTTAGTGTGCTTGCGACATATCGGGAAAACAAATCAATATTTCCCCCTAGAAATTAAAAACAAAAATAAAGAAATCTGGAAAATTAAACCAAATCAGAATGATATGTGCCACGCTATTAAATACGGTGACCGCCTACTGCGCTACGATTTGAACTGTATTTAAATTTCACATCGCTGCATTACTGTTGAATGATGGATGAGTGCACGATGGCGAAGAAGCGATCGTTAGAACATTGAAAGATTTGCGCAACAAATATCGTCTCTTGGGTCCAGTTGTGTTACTGTTGGTAGGTGATTTGCAACAGCTCCTCCTATTTGTAACCCTAATTACATTAAAACCATTCAGTCAACAGAGTTGAGATTTTTCCAAAGATTGGTCGATAGAAATGAAACCATAGAGCGAAGATGACATCTTCATTCCCCGAAACCAGCTGGTTGTGACAAAATTAATGCACAATATGGTCTAACATTTTAACACTAGGCAATGACTTTCAAAGGCCGTTCCAAAAAAACAGAATGCATAATTTCACGAATCTCGATTTCATAAATTTTGATGCTGCAGTAGTAGCTGACAGCAGCGCTGCTGCAGCGAACTGTCTTTTGATCATAACTCGAAAACCGTTCATCCAATCTTCACCATTTCTTTGGCTGATCGATAAGTTATCCTTATTACTAAATATATCAAAAACGAACAACCCACCATTCTTTAAAACTGTAGGAGATATACCGTTTTTTCTAAATTGCGGGGGCGGCAGGGGGCGTGGCCAAAATTTAAAATAAACTTGATCTGCCTGCAGACATAAGAAGCATATGTCCCATACATGTCAAACCTCTATCTCTTACCATCTCTGAGATCTGTGCGTTCATACGGGCAGACGGACGGACAGACGGACATGGCTATATCGACTCGGCTGTTGATGCTGATCAAGAATATATATACTTTATGGGGTCGGAGATGCTTTCTTCTGGATGTTACATACTTTTGCACAAACTTATTATACTCTATGTACCTTTGGTACAGAGTATAATTTGTTAACTACACTAAAAACTTTTTTTGTGTATAATTAAATGAAAAATATAATGATACGATTTTGGTATACGGTTTAAAGATCATTTTTATAAATATCACCTTGATGAGTCTTTTCCGGAATTAAATTATATTAAATCATAAAATTTATTCAAGTAAATGTATTTCTTAAAATTTTTCTTTGAGAAGAGTATTTTTTATTTTTGGCAGTGTTCAACGAGTTTAGTCGTAGTCGTAGCGCTAACCGAACCTTAGGCCTTACAACAAGCTCGAACCCCCGGACCGAACCTACTGGAGAATCTTTGGAGGTTTTCAGCCTTCTTAACAACCTTACATATGAATTATATCATGCTCAAAGTCGTAAAATACCGAGATTGGATTGGAAAAAATCTCGTTAAAGTTTTTCAGAGAGCCAAACCTTTTTCAAATCAGTGTATGTTCGGTTTGGTGTCAATATCTGGGAGGTTAACAATAAAGAAGATTTTTTTTTAATTAAACGTAACGAACGGCTTGCAGCAAAGGTTTGGACAAACAATCAACATTTCATGAAACCATTATGAACAGTTGAATATAATCGTCTGGCATTTGATATGGCCACGTTCACGCAAGGACGAAACGCACTTGCCATAACATTTCAAATACAGCTTTCCATTCGCGCCATTACTGATTGCTTTGACCAGCAATTAAATTGTTTTTAATCCCATTGATAAGTTTTATTCCATCTGTGAAATATGCTGGATGATTGTGCATTATTTTTGTTCACATTCTCCACAATTATTTGTGCATGCTGAATGAGTTAAAGAGTTCGCACATAACCGGCCCCAGCTCTGGCCCATTATTTGATTAAGCTCAATTTGTGGGAGGGCTGGCGTGTGCACGCCTCTTGTGGATCAAGTGTAGGTGAATGTGTGTGTGCGTGTGTCTGATGCAACTCGATTGGGTTTCAATTAAACGACAAGGCTTTATAATTGATGTTCAGTTTACAATCGAACATTGAAATGACGAAGAGAAACTCATGGGGAAATACAATTAATTTGCATAAATTTCAGAATGCTTAATCAACTAGGCTATTGATGAAATATCACGTTGCCGGCTTCGGTTGAAATTTTAACCGAAATAAAAGGGAAGAAAGTTCAAAGTTTATTCTAGAAGCAGCGCTGCTCCTGTCAACTAACATCTGTTTACTATACTTCTGCCAAATTTCAGGCAAGCTGTCTCTTTTGGCTTGGGTTTGTCTGTCATTAAATGCAGAGGCAAAATACAAAATGTGGAATTTCGTGTACGCTTCAATCTAAACAAAGCTAAGGAAAGATTTATCAAGCTCAAGACTAATAGTTTCGTCGTATTAAAAGTGGCTGCCAAATTGTTCAGGTGGCGAAAAGACTATGTCCTGTCTGAAAAGGAGAAATCTGTTAAATTGTTAAGCTTGCAGAAATAAGCTCTTTTCATTTTAAAAAGAGAAAGCTAAATATTGAGAGCTGGCGGGGATGAGGATGCTAAATATTTGAGAAAGGTATAAGAACGGTTAGTTGTCTGTTTTATATTCAAAAACGGTTTTAAAACATTTTCGAAAGTGATGTAATCTGTTTGTTCACATATTCATGATACACTCAAAAAAAATAACTAAGATTAAGCAGTTCCTTAAAAGCAAAATTGTCTTTAATTCGACATTCAAGGCAGTGCAGTGGGATTCGAACTCACATCCTCCACGTTCTAAGGCGATGTGCGAAAACCTGAGCCACGCATGTGGTCGATAACTCAATTCTTAAACTGAGATTACGAACGTTAAGGAAAAGTGACCTTCTATTTAAGTGACTATTTTCCTCAAAAATAAACAGATTGATAGTATCGGCCGATCCGAGCTCGAGCTCCCAGTAAGGTGAGGTAAATTTAAAAAAAAAAAGTTTTATAAAGATTTTAAGTAAGAAGAACTTAACACATTTTCAACACAGATTCTTAAATATTATGATTAATAATTCACCTTACACTTATGATAGAATTTCATAACTTTTTGTTCTTTTATCAAGGCTACCAAGGTCAATAAATATAGAATAATTTTTGAGGGTTTATGGCAATTTATTCAATTGAGCGTACCAAAGGGGGTAAGAAGTAATCGATAGTAAATTGACTTGAAGATCATTTCAACAAGAAACAGCTTAATGAGTCTTTTTCGAGACTTTCTGATGGTTAAAACGTGATTAATATAATGTATAACTTAAAGAAGACTCGGAGGCTCAAAGACTAGCAAATCACTCTATGATTCTTTGAATTTTTAGCTGTCGAAACAGCAAAGAACCGACAGCCTAAGCAGCCTTAACAACTTTTCCACATCTACATCTTTCGAATCTCTTATTTCGATCTTTTTCCAAAAAATCATTTACATCGATCGGTGCCAACAAAACAGGAAATTATTCAACACATTTGTTGAACTCTCTGGATTTGCCAGGCATTTTGCTGGCTATTTTCCTTTGGACTTTGGACCTAACACCGGCCGTGCTGGTTGGATGAAAAAACTTTATCGAAGCCAACATTTTGAGCAACAAATTCCGAATTGAAAATGTTTGGCTGCCACGAACTCCAAAGATTCTTACAGACGTTCCAATCCGATTCTCTACTATATTTCATTGAAATTCGCAATGATAAAGTAGCAAGGCAAAGCGTTGTCCGTTTGTGGCCTAAATTTGGGCAGACCATGTTTTGCATACCTAAATTTGTACGTGGCATGTTCTCGTGCGGGCAAACCATCGAGCTTATAATAAACGATGGTTCGTTTTAAAGCAGCTAATTTGACTTTGCTTAAGAGTACATACCCAATATTAAATTAAAACGCATAACGCATATTAAGCCTCTTAGATGGGCTGTCTTGTTAAAGGGCTGAAGAACGAAGGTTATCATTAAAGGAAAGTGTAAGCTCCTTTGCCTACCAATTCCTTAGTTTATTCGTGTCTCTACATCAAAAGAACGTAATCAGAAAGTTAGTCTCATTCTGCAGAGAGTTTATTTGCGACTTATCTACTCATTTGGAAGGCTGCGCTTTTCTTTAAAATTAGCAGCGGAGATTCGTTCTTGCCTGTTAAGAAATTCAAAAAAGCAGCGACTTAGGCATTACTTTCACATTTCATTACACAGAACTACAATCAAATTGTCTAAAAAAAACATTTTGTAGAATAAAATAAAAGAATTTCTTTAAAAAACACAGTCGCTGTTTAAAACACACACCCAATGACTTGGTTTCATTCATGGGTGCATTTTGTGTAGCGCTGGAGGAAGAAGTAGCTGAGTTATTTATTTAGGACACGACTGGAACCCGATTCATTATCGGAATCATTGTGCGAGCCACCAATATAATGGCCAGAGCTGAAATGTACTACTGTGGGCAAAAAGTAAGGTGAATTTTCAATTTAAACTTCGCGGGCCTAACAATTCGGGCTAGTTCTTCTTTTCTTGAGTTGGCAGGACTGTTGATGACATCTGGGCCAAATTTCATGTGAATGTCATTATCAGTAATATATTTACGCTTGTGTTTTCCAAACGACCAAGAGTGCATTTTTCGATTTTTACAATGTCTGATTTAATTGAGCAGAGAAGTGCCATCAAATTCTGTTTGCGGAATGAAATTTCGGCTGCGGAAACGTTGAGGATGTTGCGGAAGGCCTTTGGTGGTTCTACCATGTCACAAAAAAATGTTTCTAAGTGGTACAAAGACTTCAAAGAGGGTCGTTCAAAAATCAAGGTCATGATGACAGTTTTTTTCGATTTTCGTGGTGTGGTGCACTATGAATTCCTTCCATCCGGCCAAACTGTTAATAAGGAATATTATTTGAGCGTTATGCCTCGTTTGCGTGAAGCAATTCGTCTAAAAAGACCAATATTATGGGCCAACAACTCTTGGATTTTGCACCGTCTCACACTGCACTCGTTCTTCGTGACCATTTCGCCAAAAATTCGACGCATATCGTTCCGCAACCACCGTATTCGCCTGATTTGACTCCGTGTGACTTCTGGCTATTCCCAAAACTCAAGAGACCACTTCGGGGAGCGCGTTTCGAGTCGATTGAGGAGATAAAAGCTGAATCGAAGAAACCGCTGATGGCTATACCGGAAAGGGACTATTTGGCATGTTTCGAGGATTGGAAAAAACGTTGGCATAAGTCGGGAGGGGATTACTTTGAAGGGGATGAAATTGATTTAGAAGAATAAATAAAGATTTTTCATTTTACAAACAAATTCACCTTACTTTTTGCCCACAGTAGTAATAAGTGCTCCACGTTTTTGATTACTTTTTATTACCAACATTTTGATTATTTAGATACATCAAAAATCCTTCCTGATTATGGGGTTTAAGTAATTGTAGTTGTAACTTGGAATTACGATAATGTAATGATTGTTTCAAAGAGTAATTACTTTTTTAATTACTAGAATAGTTACAATTGTGGAGAGATTATTGGGTAATTGTAATTACTAAAAAAAGGAACTATTCAGTTATTCAATATGGATCCTCAAAGTTGAAAATGGAACAGATGGATAGATATAGTCTATCAATAAGCAGCGCAGTACTTCACTGAAAAGGTATCCTGGTAGTTTCTTAGAGTACTATAAAAATTGGGTTTTCCCAAGAAATAACCAGCGCAAAAGACTAGAAACTGTACAATAATACGCATAAATATATACTTTTATATTGCCATGGTTATATCAAAAGTATTTTTCTCAACGGTCATGCTACATTTTTGCCAAATGTTGTGACTTCCAATCAAGTCTACGCCAACTATCTTAAATTTAACATTGAAATGAAGGGCAACATTATGTATGAGTAATTTACTTAAAATCCATTGCGCAGACACTTGCACCCATTTCTTTCGACTTTTTGATTTTTTCAATGCCTTTTTTTGCACCAAAACGAATTGTATATGGTGCTTCCATACAACAAATGTCCACCCATCGAGCATATATAATATAAAATTCCTAATTTTGATAGCCACAGGGGCAAAAACAATAGGCATTCTACAAAAAGAGCACAGATTACATATTGGGTGTTTCATTCCGACATTTAACACCTTGGCAGTTATATGAAAGAGAATCTCCGATAACCAGAAGTAGTTCAAAGTAATTTTAAAAGTAATTACATTTCGTAATAATCGCTAAATAATCACTAATACTCCTAACTTGAAGTAACAATTACAATTACTAAAAAATCAAAGTCGGAAATGGTTTTTAATAAGCTGAAAAATTGTAATGCTAATGGAAATTTTAGTTGTCAGCTCTGGTTCACGGATGGCCTCTTATTCCTGGAAATCGAAACTGATTTTTTGAAACAGAAGCAGCAGATTCTGGCAATCCCAATATACATCATAGTTACTTAGAAACCGTTCACAATCTAAGAAACAGTTTACGAAAATGTATCTTGAAAGAGTGATCACTTTTCCATTGGATTCTGGATACATTAAACCAAGCATGCGAATGTGTGGTAAGTAGAACTAACACTTAAAAATGTAAATCACAAAACAGGAATCACGCTCACAATCTCTTTTTTCTGGCCAGCTCTCTGAACCAAACGCGTTGTTGTACCGTTTCTCTGTATATTCTAACACAGCAAAAACCCATAAACTGGCATCCGTACTTGATGGCCAATATAATGCTTGAAAACAAATGGATAAATTTAAATGAATGACTCAATAAGAATGATTTAATTGCATTCGACTGTTGCTTTAGCCCATCAAAAGTGATAAGCTGTTAAAATTCAAATTGAGGGCTCGAGCGTGACCGAGAAAGGGCAATCGTGCGGCCCAAAGAAATGGACAGACTGATATGAATTTCCCTTCTAAGTGCAAGCAAAAGTCACGCACCACCAGACAATGAAATCATTTTACACGCTGACTGCCGATAAACCCCCAAAATGCAATTGGCTTTCCAAAAATATGTATTAGAGAGGCAAGTGGCAGGATTTAATGGTCAATAAATCGATTTGGTTTTGTTTTTCTCTTTTCTTTTTTTTTGGGGGGGGGGGGGGGGGGATGTCGAGAGCAACGCAGTTGTAAGCTTATCGGCAGGCCTGCACGCAGCTGGCGGGCAATTTGGTTACACAGATAAAACATTTATTGGCCGCATAAAACGGGTAAAATTACCAAATGGTCCCCCAGTCCGCCCAGTGGCCACATTCTGCCAGTTGCCACGTTTTTTTTTTGCATTTGTTGTCGTACAACACAGAATTTTGGATTCTTTTACACTTGGGACGAAGCAAATAAGACAAATTCCATAACACATTTGTCATAATTTTTGAATAAAATATTCTCCCCAGTGTTGAGGGAGTTCTACCCGCTTGGTTACGTGCCACAATCAGAAATATACAAAAGAAAAATTCTAAACTGCATTTTTAATTCAATTTTATTTGTGCTTGGTTAAGATTTAATTGAATTTCTGGTCGTGTAATCCCCAGAATGCAATTTATTTAAGACCGTATGTGTTGCCCAAAATTCACACAAAAGAGCAGACAGTTGAATGGGGTTGGAAATAGTTTACTTACGTTTTCGTAAGTTTTAGATATTGAGCAAATAGTACTGAGGATTTAAAACGCCCAGAGCAACACACACACACACGCAGTTTGTTTTGAGATAACTATATGGGACTCATTTGAATACCCCTTAACTGATGACAAATTTTAAGTTGTGTCCAATGTATGAAACAGGGAGCAGAAACCACTACCGAGCCCATTTTATGCTGCATTTGAGGTCTTGCGGTCGACATTGTTAATGTTCTCAATGTACTCGATGCTCTCAAATGCTCTTGTATAGTTTACATCTACCGGAAACGCAAGAAAAAGAGCGCAACAATGGATAGATCCTGTGTCGCTTCGCTAGCCTTTATAGATGGCATGAATCCATCTATAGGTGAAACGAGAGTAGGAGGCTCTCCCAGGTGACTTTATCAACGTTCACGTAGATTGCCAAACTTTTCATTCAAACAGACAAAATAACAGAGCGAGTGGGTTTGAGTGTTTCCTTTAGGTGTGCGATTTCTCTGACCTCATTCCTTGTCCTTGTCCCTTGGCCACACACTCAGAAAACACTCGCCCCGAAAACTAAAAAGGAACCATTAAAAGGGGTCATAAGCGATTCACCATACATTTTAGAAAAGCATTTTCTAAAATAAAGAGCAGCCAAAACAAAAGTTTTTCCCATAAACAAAAAAAAAAATCAGAAGTCGGGATTAAAAACAGGGTAATCCCGGAGGCAGGCTTGAAGTGATCCTGTTTATCGGGACTAACAACAAAAAGTGGTAGTGAAATCAATCTTTTCCGGGATCAGCTCAATAGTATCCGGGATCACCATGTTTTTAATCCATTGATTTTTGTCTTAATGTATTTTTAGAAAGGAAAACATATTTTCTAATTATTTTCCGATTTTCCAAAAACCGATTTGTGTTCAGTTTTTTTGGTATTTGGTGGGAAATTTAAATTTGTCACAGAAATTTTCACATATTATATGTTTTACCATGATGGACTGTTTGAGTGCTGCTACCTTGTAGGGCCACGATAATCTCTAGTCAAATTAACAATTAATATTTACATCTGAAAGCATTGATTAATAAACACTAGAATGGTTTTTTACCCACTGTAGCACGGTTTTATTAATCTTATTTAAAAATCTTAGAAATCTTCTGCAACGACTTTAAATCAACACTTAAGAGCAACCGTAGGATAAGCCGCGAGCATATTTCAGTTTTCCTCGTTGAGTAGATCTCTCGCTTTTTCCAATGGAAACAACCTTTCTCTGAATCATTTTAACCTTCGTTTTCCCAGAATTGGGCATTCTGAGAGGAAATAGAATATTTGCTCCTTGGCTCCCAGGCTGCATAGCGTGCAGTTCTCTTCCCTTATATGAGGTCAATAGTTGAATGGCAGCAGCTCCGATCTCGCTTGAAATATTAGTTTTATGGCATCTATCGAAGAGTCATCTTTGAAATAATTGCTATGACACAGAAACAGAAAAACAAATCAGCTGGATCAGGCATGCTTGAAGTGATCCAGCTCAAGAATATCCGGGATCACCCCGTATTCAATCCCGTTTCGGATTGATTGTTTTTTTGATAGCAGGTCTATGGGCTTCCACTGACATATGTAGTAAACTTCTTGAGAGTCAGAAAATTACCCTAATTGAAATGTACTGATATTTTCGTTGAAGAAGTTTGTGATTGGTACACGAGTCGTATGAGTAATTTAACTTTAAAATTTGAAAACGGGTTTTCCCAATTCTTATATAATACAACAATTGGGAACGTAGAGACTTGCATTTTATCATTTAAAAACCTTTCTTTTCAGAGAAAAAATCCCTTCTAAATGTTCCGAAATCGTGTATGTTCATTCTCACCATTAGGATAAGACCGTTTATATTTCTTTCAAGAATGCCGGTCTTATAAAGAACAGGTTTCTTGTAACTGACATTCTATATTTAAGAAGTCTCAGTTCTTTAAGATCAGATATGGCCATTGTCTGTGGAACCCTTCCTTTTGTGGCTGTTACATACTTTTGTTAAAACCCCAAAACACCGCCAAATGTTTGAAAAAGTACTGAATAATGCTTAATCGATGTAAGTAAATTTTCTACCAAAAAGGGTTATTGTACAATTTTCAAAAAGGACTTAGCCCTTTTTTTATATCAAAATCATTCTCCTCTCCTTCTGTCAACATCAAAAGTGCAAGGCGGAAAACTTTTGTTTGTGTTTGAAAGAGGAAAAAAGTTTAATTAAATAGATTACAAAATGTTTTGGCCGCGACGTAACAATACAAAACAAAATATAAAACAATAGCAAAGTTGGGGAAAAAATCCTGCCAGTGGCAGATGACAACAACAAGACGAGCTGCTTGGCGCTCTGTTTCAGTGGCA
This sequence comes from Lordiphosa andalusiaca, assembly GCA_035044965.1. Lineage (NCBI taxonomy): Eukaryota > Metazoa > Arthropoda > Insecta > Diptera > Drosophilidae > Lordiphosa > Lordiphosa andalusiaca. Next base: position 18,458 of record JAWNNM010000632.1, read on the forward strand.
AATTGAAAGACATCATAAATCAAGGTGAGCGGCAAAGTGGGAGGCACATTTTTTGGGGGGCCTAGACAAAAGACAAAGACACAAAAGCCCGGCCCGGCCACAATCACTTTTAAGAAAATATTATTTTCTGACTGACAACCCACACAAGAGCAGAGCGAAACTAACATGGACCCAGGGTATAAAACACGAAACGATGTCGACTTTTCGCAAATGTGTTTGTTGTTGTTGGTGCTTTTAGTTTCCGGCGCGTTGCACTCGGAACGAGGGCCACCGACACAAAAACAATGTAAATTGTGAGGGAGGCTCACGAAATTGCGTTGAAAGCTCCCGAATGCCTCATATTTTGTTTTTTTTTTTTTTTGTGTTTTTCGCAGTCCTCTTTTGGGGCATGCCCAGCGCGAGTAAAAGGCCAGCAGCAACTTTAACAATGGCAAATAAAAATATGTGACACGAACAACGGCAGAACGACAAACGTTCCGGAACTGAGACGGAAATTGTGAAATATACAAATGTTTGTCCTGTTTTGGAGGTGAACTAAGTACATGCAGCATTTTGCGTCTACAGTTCGCTGCACACCAACGAGAAGGGACAACGTAACAAGAAATACCAAAGTCAGCTAAATATTTTTTAATTTTTTTTTCTGAAGAATAAAAAATCTATGGACCCGACCTGGACAACGGCCGGCAGCAACATGTGCAAAATGACAACGATCACAAAAAAAACATTCCAGCAATTTGTAGCTAGGCGCTAAATGCTGGCATAACCAAGGAAAACAAAAAAAAAGGGAGAAAGCTAAAGCAATTCAAGGCTTTTACTACTGGATTACAAATTGGGTATAAATCGAGTCACAATAGCTGGCCATATTTCAGGTTAATGAATGGAAAGAAAGGCTAAAAACGAACAGCCAGGAGTAAGAAATATGGTTAAAAGGGTATCAAAGAGAATGACAACTATACAATTGGAGATTCTTGTTAATTTGGCATAGCATACAAGCAAAATTTAATAGTTAGAGTTATGCAGTTAGGCTAAGGAGAATGTGGAAAAAAGGGCAATTTGTAAACTGTATTCCCAAGTTTTGTATATTATCTAGCTTTACGTTTATAGGAAAACAGTCAGTAGAGATCATAAAATGAAGATATTCAAGGTATTTTCCATTCAATGGCAAAACAAAAATGCTAAAAACATATTTCTATTCTATTTTCTATTCTATACATGTAGCCTGGTTCCATAAGTGGCCGATTTCTAATTGAATTTTAAAATGGTTCATTGTAAAGAACGGGCTTTTCTAAGATATATAGCGAAATTTGCTCGCATTTGGACCATTACTTTACGAGTAAAGTTTTCATCTGTGGAAATATGTTGAAAAAAGGACGAAAGTTAACTTGGAGTCGGCCGAAGTTTGTATACCCTTTGCAGCACGTCTTTCTAACTAATTTGACGGACATTTCCACTGTAAACAATCAAGCTTTTTCTCACTAACACTACTTGTCTGACTCTACTTTTCTATGACAGCTTTACTATATAGATGTCCGATTTCTTGCCAAGAGTCTGTGAGAGAGTGGGAGAGTGAGAGAGAGAGAGAGAGTAAGCGCTAAAGCGAACGGCTCAAATGGAAGCAAATTGTGTATGCGCGCGTGTGTGTGAACGATAAGTCAAGTACGCGAAAGTACTTTGCTGAGGGCGCACACTGTGAGCGCAATACCTTAGTTGTTGTTTCATTACTTGGCCAGTTCTAAGCTCTCCAGAGAGCTTTCTCACTTAGAAACTTTAGCCTCAAAGCTTAAGCATCTAGAAGTTGGCTTGCTGCATCGTTCTGGCTTTCATTGATCATTGCAGTTCCCAACTGCTTAAAGCAGGAAGTGCAAGAAGATCGATGTCAAATTCATGACCGCAGAGCAACTAAGGATACAGACTGAACTCTTCCAAATCAGTATTACCTCCACCTTAATACTCTTTTGTTTTACTTTATACGCTCATTCAATTCATTCATAGTGAAAGTACTAATCACATTGGTCTTCGAACTGACCCAATCTGGTTGGCGAGATTACCTGTCACAGCGACAAATTTCGTAATTTGTTTCATATTTTTAATTAAATCAAAGCTCCTCGAGGCTCCTTGATAATTGCCATTACCAGCCGCAAGAGCTGTCAGAAATCATTGCAAAATATTGGAAAAAGTCAGAGGAGCTGGCAGGGGGAAGGGGAAAGGGGCTGTGACGGCCGATGGTCTTTTTTTTTTTGTTTTTGGCAGCTGGCCAGCACCACCCAGATGTGGCTGCAGAGCAAGGAATTGTAATTACGAAATTAAAAGTACGACAGCTGCGCCAAAATGCATGATGGAGTGTCTAAAAGAAATGAATGGAAATGGATGGACCGGGGTGTACCAGATGGATGGATTGACAGGCGAACAAAGTAGACTGGCCGCAGATCCAGCCTTGGGGCGTGGCTCTACAACATCCGTCCATGTTTGGCTGCACTTGAGCCGAGCTCCTGCCGGCCCTGCCTCTGTCTGGCAGTGACGGATGCGGATGCAGCCACAACAACAGCAAGTACAACGTGTCGTGACCGAGGCCACGCCCCAGGCATTGGGTAGGCGGCAGGTGGTCTCTCATTGAAATTTGTTGCATTATAGTTGGCAAACCCCGATGCCCGCCCCCCGACCGCTCGTTGAGGATGCTGGCAAATGTCCTTGCATGCTGCTCCCAGCACTTGATTGTCAACAAAATAGTTTTGTAGTAAGCTCTCATTGTTGGCGTTGTTGCCAGTTGGATTTTGGTGCGGCAGCACTTCAGTTTGAAGTGACTGCAGCGCCAATGACTGGCAGGCAAAAGGACACGCGGCAGTAATTAAATTTGTGCCAAGCCGCTGTCAGTGTGTAACGCCGCCTTAAATTATCGCGCACATTTTTATTTTCTGCTTTTCATATTAGAGCGAAACAATGTCACATTGTCGACAGTTTTAAACTAAGCAAACACACGTGGTCGGACTCCCCCTCATCGCGCACACACATACAGACAGACAAACACACACACACACACACACACACACACACACGTACACAGAGCAGCACTTGAAGACGGCCATAAAGATAAATGTTTTATGTACGTGAATTGCTTTGAATAAAAGCTTTGTTTGCCTGTTTCATACCAACCAACCAAACAAACAGATCTTTCTCTCTCCCTCTGTTGCCTCGCACATAACTCATACGCCCCGTGGGTCGGTTGTCTCCCACTGCTTTCGCTTCATTTAAGCAAATTCACATTCACGTGCACATTTTAAGCTTAATTGTAGTTTAAATTAATGCCAGACCATGCCAAAGGGAATACGTTAAAATGTGCAGCTCAACATGAAATGTTGCTAATTTCGAAATGAATTTCGGAAAACTTGCACTTAGGCTTAAAAAAAAAAGGTTCATTGAAATGAGAGAAATGGTTTTTGGTGCAAATCGAATTTATAATTGACTTTAACAGCAAGCTCTTGGACCATACTTAATCTGCAAATTGTATTTCAAAGGTAGAAAGGGATTCCGTTTGGCTCTTTTGGCATTCAAAGTTATTCAACAACTTGTTTATGCAACCCAAAAAAAGGTTTTCTCTGAACTAAGCTCAGAGCTGAAGATGACTCGATCCATAAACGGTTGCGTTTATCCCCGATTTGTGTTGATTCGTGCCACTGCCGAGCTGATCAAGACTGTGACTGTGTGAAAAACTTGTACAGCTGTTTGTTTATATCAAGATTCTCTCTTCTTATTGCATACTAGCTGACCCCGTTTGTGTATTATTCTATTATACAGCTCAAAAAAAAACATATATGTGTTCGAGAGGTACCCGAAAGAGTTGACCGATTCGGACCATATTTGTTAACAGCCTTCCTCTATTCATGACGAATGTCTTTATAAAGTTTCATCCAAATCGGTTAAGTTTAGGTCAAGTTATGGTGCACAAAAGCCGTGTATGGCAAATTACGCGAACCCTGTGTGACCTACCAGAATCAGCTATAGATATAAACCACCTACGCTGTTACTACTACACTCACACGAAATTTCATCGAAATCGGTCCAGCCGTTAGGGAGGAGTGAGGTATCAAAGCCATGTACGGAAGAATTTTATATATTAAGATTGACTAACATCCGACCAGTCAAGTATAAGTCATGCATATAAGCTTTTATTTTAATTGCACATATGTAAAGTGGATGGAGGGGACCCATCGACAGGCACTGATCTGTATTACGGGGGGCGCTGAAGTCCACTCCAATCAAAGCATGAGAACACATTTTAGGTTTCAAACCCATGAACATCCCAGCACGTCTCCTCAACGTCTATGTGCGGCAGGCACCATCAATAGATCACGATCGAAAGTAACATGGACTACATTATCCCCCAAAATCAACTCAATAGGCACATCAGCACTATTGGGACCAGAAGACTGGCGTACAGGACTGCAACGTACTTCAACTTACCCAAGAAGCAAGGCACTTCTTTGCAGACGACTGATAAGGTTGTCCATTTCCGCAAGCTTGTCTTTGCAAGCGCGTAGTTCTAGTTGTATTCGTCGCATCGGTTCACGCTAGAGCTTTTTAGAAAGCTATTTTCACGCGCTAACACGTGTTTGTTTTTAGTCGTTCGTTAGTTATAGCGTCGCAAACATGGAGCAAAATAAAGAGAAAATACGGCATATTTTACAGTACTACTACGATAAAGGCAAAAATGCATCTCATGCTGCCAATGAAATTTGTGCAGTTTATGGACCCGATACAGTTTCCATTTCCACCGCACAACGATGGTTTCATCGTTTTCGTTCTGGTGCAGAGGTGATCGAAGATGCGTCACGGTCCGGAAGGCCTGTCGTCCAAAATTGCGATAAAATCGCTGAATTGATCGAAAGAGACCGGCATAGTAGCAGCCGTAGCATCGGCCAAGAGCCGTTATAAACCATTTGAAGAAGCTTGGATTCAAAAAGAAGCTCGATGTATGGGTGCCACACGACTTGACGCAAAAAAACATTTTGGCCCGTATGGATGCATGCGAATCGCTTGTGAATCGCAACAAAATCGACCCGTTTTTGAAGCGGATGGTGACTGGCGATGAAAAGTGGGTCACTTACGACAACGTGAAGCGCAAACGGTCGTGGTCGAAAGCTGCCCAGACGGTGGCCAAGCCTGGATTGACGGCCAGGAAGGTTCTTCTGTGTGTTTGGTGGGATTGGCAGGGAATCATCCACTATGAGCTGCTCCCCTATGGCCAAACGCTCAATTCGGACCTGTACTGCCAACAACTGGACCACTTGAATGCAGCACTCATGCAGAAGAGGCCATCTTTGATCAACAGAGGCCGAATTGTCTTCCATCAGGACAACGCCAGGCCACACACATCTTTGGTGACGCGCCAGAAGCTCCGGGAGCTCGGATGGGAGGTTCTTTTGCATCCACCGTATAGTCCGGATCTCGCACCAAGTGATTACCACCTATTTCTGTCCATGGCGAACGAGCTTGGTAGTCGGAAGTTGGCCACAAGAGAGTCCTGTGAAAATTGGCTCTCCGAGTTTTTTGACAATAGGGAAGCGAGCTTCTATAAGAGGGGCATTATGAAGTTGGTATCTCGTTGGGAACTCGTCATCGAACAAAACGGCGCATATTTGACTTAAATCGCATTATTATAACGAATTTTATAAACAATTGAAAATTCAATAAAAATACCGCAAGACTTTTTTTGCCAACCTTATATATACCTAGAAGTCGAAGTCGCCGTATTGTGTGCAGAACCAGAAAGAAAGCTCTCAAACCAATGTACCATATGCCAGGCGGAAGACTTTGCAACAAGGAAAGCAGCAGAGTTGACAGAAAGTCACGCCCCAAACAACCAAATAAAGATTTACATGGACAGCCAAGCGGCAATCAAGTCACTGCAGGGACACTCCATCAACTTCAGAACTGTACTGGCGAGCAGGAAAGCATTAGATTCCCGTAGCATCTCCAGAAAGGTGCAAATCTACCGGATTTCCAGCCACGGGATCATCGATGGAAACGAAATGGCAGACAGTCTTACAAAAGCCGGGGTCGTACTTGGCCAAGAAGAAATACTAAACATAAAGACACAAAACTAACGCACCATCTGCTACAGCTCCAAAGATGAGACTGTAGAACTGCTCATTGGCATACTAACAGGATAGAGCTAGGCATAACGACAGTGGACACCTGCAGGAAATGCATGGAACCAGGAGTCGCAGGAACCCTAGAACAACTCATTTTCAGCTGCCCAGCTTCTGCACAAGCCACGGTTCGCTTCTTTGGAAAAAGCGGTCAGGAGGCCCCCCTCAAACAATTAGCGACAAAGATCCTCCTGCAATTCTAAGTCAAACGTACCCAAATAGTCACCCGGCCTTATAAAGGACTTTAAGGTTCAGCCGTTACTACCCCAACTACATTTAATTGCAAATGTTTTTATTCCTTTTTCATTTCATACTTCAGATTTAGCAGGAATAAAATTTCTTTGGTCAATTGAATATTTGGTGATATTGAATAGTTCGATTTTATGCCGACCGATCGGTCCGGTCAGATTATGGGACTCATATACCCTGTTTATACACAAAAAGAATATCATGATATATGCCCATAAAAGTATGCCATATTAATTTCCTTACATAATTCTCAATTTAAATAAGTTTGCCTGCGTCGCATACATAATCCATACTTTGCATTCACTAAGATTGACGGACTAACTGAAGATATTCAAAATCAGTATATATGCATATATATGAATAGTCAGCCAACTATAAGAGAATTGATTTCCTGAATTATTAATATTACTAAGCATAGCATACTTTAAAGACCAATTATATTGTGTATAAGCAGGTTTGCATAGTTTGCATATTCGAAAATTCACATTGTAAATATCGCTTTAAATTAGACACAGATCCATTTATAAATCTGTGTAAAAACTCTGCCGTTATGGGGTTTATTTGGTATTAAAATGATTTTTATACCCTGATTCAATGCTATCTACTCCGTCAGTTTTAAAACTATCGCCATCAAACTTTACAAGTAGTCTTCTGGTACAAATACGCTTCACATTAGTCGGAACCGGCCATATCATATAGCTGCAATAAAAACAATCGGTCAAAAAACTAGATCTAGTGAGAAAAACTTTTTCGTTTTCAATGCAAAACGTTTCCAAACTCAGTATTCTATGTTTTCTATGCTTCTCCACGATTTGGCTAAGTTTCGGCGCAATCGGTCATCTAAAGGGTGATCTTTTTGGCAACTCTGGTTTAAACAGCTCACGCACGTTTCGTGTTTTGTTTCACTGTCAAACATCTTCAGTTTGGTCTATAATTTAATCATGAATCGTCTTACAAACGAACAACGCTTGCAAACTATTGATATTTATTATCAAAATGCGTGATGTGTTAAGAAAGTTCATCGCGCGCTTCTTCCATTTTATGGTCAGTTTAATCGACCCACTGAAGCGGCTATTCGGGCTATTGTGACTTAATTTCGCACCAAATTTACATTGTTGGACATTAAACCACCAATGCATCCATAAAAGTCACAGTTTGGTGCGATTTATGGGCTGGTGGCATCATTGGACCGTACTTCTTCAAATATGATGCGAATCGTAGCGCTACCTTGAGATGATATACATTTTTCTTTTGCCCAAAATGCAAGAGCTTGACTTGCATGACATCTGGTTTCAACAAGACGGTGCCACATGCCACACAGCACGCGCAAAAATGGTCTTATTGAGAGACGAGTTCGGTGAACTAGATCGTGCGATTTAAGGCCTTTAGACTATTTTTGGTGGGGCTATGTTAAAGCTCATGTCTATACAGACAAGACTGCTTCAATTGACGCATTGGAAGACAACATTGAAGCATTTATTCGTGAGATACCGGCCGAAATGTTGGAAAGAGTATGCCAAAATTGGACTAAGCGGATGGACCATTTGAGGCGCAGTCACGGTCAACATTTGCATGAAATAATCTTCAAATATTAAATTATATGGACCGTACTATCGATTCAAATAAAGATTTCGCGCATTTTTCTGAATTTTATGTGTTTTTTTTTTGGGGAAAAACCTTCCTATAGCTCTTAAAAAATCACCCTTTATATAGTATATCTGCCATTGAAAAGTAAGGTTAGAAAAAAAGTCTTAGAAATTATTTGTTGTTTTCAATGTAAGCCTTTTAAAATTGGCATATATTTATTTTAGAAGCTTTCACACAATTCTTCAAAGTTTTGTCAAAATCAGCTGATTATAGCATATAGCTGCCATAGGAATGATCGGTCGAAAAAGTAGTTTAGGTAAGAAATACTTTTTTGATTTTTATGAAAACGGCTCCAAACTTTGTATTTCTTAGTTTGCACAGCATTTCCATGATTCCACCAAGTTTGGTCGAAATCGGGCATCTATATAGTATAGCTACCATAGAAAAGTAAGGTTAGAAAAGCCTAAGTAAGAAAAACATTGTTGTTTTCAATGTAAGCCTCTTTAAAATTGACAAATATTTATTTTATTAGCTTTTACATAATTTTTCAAAGATTTGTCAAAATCGGATGACTATAGCGTATAGCTGTCATAGGAACAATCGGTCGGAAAACTAGTTCTACTGAGAAAAACTTTTGTGTTTTATATGAAAACGGCTCCAAACTTTGTATTTCTTAGTTTGCTATGCTTCTCCATGATTCCACTAAGTTTGATCGAAATGGAACATCTATATAGTAGAGTTGTCATACAAAAGTAGAGTCAGAAAAGTAGTCTTAGTGAGAAAAACTTGTTTGTTTTCATTGGAAATATACTTCAAATTGGTTAGAAAAACGTGCTGCAAGGGTATTCAAACTTTTCTTTATTTTTTCAACTGATTCACTGTTTGCAAGATTGCAAATCGTGCTTAAATTAGTTGTATTATGAAACTCGAACGGGCCTTGCATATTCCATATGCCGTCGCATTACGATGCCCTTATCCTGGGACCTTCTCTTTCTACAACTTCCAGCTTTTACCTTACAAATAGTGCTACTCAAATGCTATTCAAAAGGTTTATTAATTCGTACGACATGCTGTGTGAAATGCCCATATACTTACATTTTTACTACCACAATACACTCCATTTTTGCGCAGTGTATTTCGTTTTTGCTTAGACTTTTATGAAACCAGTTGTTCAAGCATTTTACCTTGTGTCCTTTTGGCTGAGTTTGATTCATTCTCCTTCAACCGACCGGTCATAAATTTGCCTTAATAACATATTTAAATTTAGATATGTTTTATTAGGTGAAAAGGTTGGCTATTTATGGAAGAAAAACGACCAACCGTAGATTCCCATTTAAAATTGCAATGGCAATTGGCAATGGAAATATTTACTCAATTTCATTTCATGAACTTGGCATTTGAACATCAATTTACTTACGTCACAATTGTGGCATTACATGTGGCATGTATTCCCACTAGGATGTCCGCTATATATGTGAGTGTGTATGTTATTAATGAAGCTTTTGGGACTGCTCCACTGACTTAGCGGACTTTACTTGCCAACTCAAGGGATTTGGTGGGGATTTACTCGAATTGAGTGACGACGACAATCTTCAACTGCCTGCAGCCAGGTTTTGTTTTCTCCTTTCAAATGATGCAGAACCACGCCCAGTCAGCGACTTGAATATCCCCATTTCCAATTTGCCGATTTCAATGGCAAAGCCAAGACATGGAAATTCATTGAACGGCTTTCATATGCTGCGCATTATTAATATCGATTTGTGGGGGGTGATGACTCGGTAGGCAGCGCATCAGTACTTGCGGTTGCCAGGTCCATGGACCAAGATTGAGATACACACAAGCACACACACACACACACACACACACCCAGATTGATCGAAATAACAAGAGCTCTGGACAGTGGGTTTAGTTTAGTTTTGTTTAGTTTTATAAACTGCAGGCTTAAATTTTTTCAACAATCTGTGGGGGTATATGAAAAGCAATCCGCAAAAAAAAAACATCATTTAGGAAAATGAAAGACGTGACTTCGCTGCATTCGCATTCATAAAACGAACAAAATTGATTTTTCTATAAAAGAAAAGGAAAGAAAAGTGGCGCACCACAAACACACACATACACACACACGCAGGGAAAAGCTTCCAGGCAAGCATAAGTAGGCCACACTAGACGCAACTCTAATCTGCCCCTTTTCCTCTACTTTTCTTCTTCATTTTCTTTTCTTTTCTTTTTTTTGTTGAGCTGCACTTGAAGACGCTGTTGGGGCTGCGATTTGGTTGCGTTATGGTCAAATGATTGAGAGGCTCGAGAGTGCTAATATGGAGCGTGCCGAAGCATGACTCTCGACAATAAGCTGGCAACGTGCAAAAGTTGCAGAATGGCACAGGCATCATTAATCCCGGGGCAAACAATCGCACCGAGCACTCGAGCAAAAGTTTCCACTTGCAAATGCCATTCAATAATTCGAGACGACTGCGTGAGGTGTGGGCGTGTGTGATATCCTGCAAATCCTTTGGCAAAAGGTAACTGTAACTGAAACAAAGTTTAAACAAACGACAACAGCGAAAGGTAAGCTGATTATGTAACACACACACAAGCAAAAGAGAGCGGGTGTGTGTGTCACTGTGCATGGCCGATAGCATTAACAAAACGGCACCCGCTGACGCCATTTTCTTTAGCAACTTTCAACAGTTCTTTTTCAACTGTTTTTATTAGTGATTTCCGTTGAAAACAAGCTAAAGTATGCGCTTTATATGCTTCGCTTATTTTTCATTTTATTTCCTTGGAACTGTTGTGGCGCCACCTGTCATTGGCTGGCATTGAATACGTTTTGTCACCTTTATGAAATTGAAAAATAAGTGAATGAATATATATATATATATACATACATATATATGTATCATTGAAGGTTCTCTCTGTTCAATGTTACTGCCATTGACTCACAAACCAATTGGCCTCGTCCATGGAAAGCATCTTTCATGGGAGGAAAGCAAAATGCATTTACTCTTAAACGATAAAAATGCTTCTTTTGAAACTGTTCTGGGAAACATAATCAAACAAATTGATAAGCATAAGTAAAAGCGGAAATTGCAGTGAAGCTTTGAAGTCCAAAAATTAATGCAATATATATCGCCATGCGAAAACATCAAACTAATATTATCAGAACAATATTTATTAATTTATTTATTTGCAAATGTAATCGATAGCACTTTTTATCGATAATTCAGCGCTCACTTCCGCGTTCACAACAGCTGATCTGGTCTGCTTGTTTACCTTTTCGCAGCAATCAAAATTAATTTAAGTTACGTTTTTACGTTTTTTTACTAAATGCAATTGAAAAGCAACAACAGCATTTAATGCAGTTAAACATATTTTATTCATGTTATATATAAAATCTTAATTAAACTTCATTTAGTATTCATTTCTTATGGATTTCATTCATTGTTTAGTCCAAATTATTATAATTAATAAAATAGTGTGCTGATTATTAGACTCTTAGCTCTTGTTTCCCTTCTATCTAAATATTTTAAGCAGCTCTTTATGGAACGTCTTCACCTCCTCGATGGCACACTTGATCTCTTCGGCCACCGAACACATAATCTTGAGCTTCTTATCCCAGATGGCCCCTTTTTTGGTTTGATCCATTCTAGGGCAAAAATGTATGACATTATCAATTAAAAACACATTGTCAAGTTCTTCTTTAAATTTTACTCCACCTGAACTTTTTAGTCAGGTTGTACATTTTATTTTTGACTTCGGTAGCAGTTGTTCTGCCATTTCTTTTTAATAATGGGTGTTCTTCCGTACACCCCGAAGCCGTCTAGTATAATTTTCGTGTGCCTGTGGAAAGGGTTAATTGTTATACAAATAAACTAACAATATTTAAATAAACTGACCTTCCATTGGCGGTTTGTGTTGTGCCAGCTGATTTTGTTATCAAACTGTGCTATCGACTAAGATACTTATCGATATTCATACTCGA